>APFE030079175.1:55615-79464 GCA_000404065.3 Pinus taeda | reverse complement strand
ACATCAATGGATTCCCCAGTGGAGTCACCAATTTGTCATGCGGAAAGAGTTATTTTTGCTAACAAAACTAACCTCCCTGGAGTCTAAGACTCTCTAGTGACAAACAAGACAATTAAGAGCAATCCTTCTCTAAACATACATTATTCTATGAGAAACCAAGTGTTTTTCGATCCTACCTTAGGTCCAACGCTGCTTGTTGTAGCAGTCCAGCCTTGCTGATCAAGATGAGCTCCTCCTTCACTTTAAGACCTGCATACACTAACAAGGCAAACGATTACATAACACCTGAATATTTCATAAAACAAAGCATATTCATCACATAGACCAAGGAGTACATGAATAATTCATTAACAACAAATCATTGAGAAGAATGGACTTATTTGTATTAAGGAAACAAAAAAGGAACCATTACAACCTGAGCCTTGGTGTTGTGCAAGCTCCTCCCAGGGTCCAACAAGAGATTTCCTCTACTTTGACAAGCTCAACCACTCCCAATATGGCAACAAGGAAGGATAGTGATCTCTCCTCACAAGTCAACAATGGAAGTCCTAATTCCAGCAGCATTTACCCTTTAGAATGTTCAGCTTTCAACCTCCCCTCCTTTGGCCCAATGCCTGTATTCATAGTATTCTAGAGGAGGTTATTCAGTTCCAACATCAATGGGATACTCCCTCTTTTGGATGGGGTAGCTCCTCTCTTGATGGGATAAGCTCCTCTATCATAGGGATGCATAAACCATCTGGAGGCGCTCAATACACGTCAAAAACTCTTCTAGAAGGCTCTAGAAGTGACCACAAGTAACTTTTTAAAGATGAAACTCGTGCATTTTGACCTTTATAGGGGTACGCACCCACCCTTGACTTACAGAGCGTACAAGTACGCAGGTACAATGAGCTTGGGATGCGTACACGCAAGCAAGGTAGAGAGAACATGCGTACCCAGAGATAAACATGATTTTTAATGACTTTCTCTCTTTCTTGAAGTTTGACATGGAGAGCAGAGGTATTAGGCTTGACAAGGAGGATAGTATGACTATTAATGGAGCCATATTAACTGCAGATAGTCATGGTGACAAATTTTATTGTAACAATGCTTAACTATTTCTAGTAAGTCATTTTTGCATGGTTAAGGAACTAGTGTTCTCAAGGAATACGTAGTTGGACCATTGCTTGTTTTTGGTATGTTGGAATTAATAGCATATGCTTTTTCTATTATTTCCTAAGCAAACTACGTAAGGACCATAGGGAAAGCCTATATAAACAGGGCTTGGGTGGTTCACGAGACATATCTTCATATCTTCATAGTTCATTGAGAACTGGATAACTTGAGAGCTAATTCTTCTTGTATTGTGAAGAGGATTTCCACTTGATTGATAATACATGGTTGGGGTTTTATGCTAGTGCTTTCCCTGGATATATCTTGTGTTATGTGTGATTAATTCTCTTGATCAGTTATGCATGTTTCTACTTGATGTTGCTCATGATTTCGATTATGCTTCCGCTTAATTTTTTGTAGAAGTAGAACAAGTATTATGCTTTAGGGCATTGCATATATCAGTTTGTTCTACAGGTGAAATTTCTACATGGTATCAGAGCTAGCTCATTTGTAGAAAAATTTCTACATGGTATCAAAGTTAGCTGATTTGTAGAAAAATTCTAGAGAAAATTCTACATTTTGGTCTTTTTAATTTATATGAGCACTTGACATGTGAAAACTACCTAATGTTAGATCGCAGAAAGCATGAGATTAATTAAAAAAGTACCAATCAAAAGAATCTAACTAGTTACAGTGAAAAGAAACTACTCATGAAGTAAATCGACAACTAACATAACTGATAACTAAACTAATTTACAATTTTTCAGGGGGCCCTCATGTTGAGCGTAAGCATGAAATTAATCAATGATCTATTCACCCACGCATTAATCATTGAAGGAACATAGTAACTTGTATTAAAAGCAAAGGTTTTCAATACCAAATTATTACAAACTTAAAGAGAGTAAAATATGTCCATTACTTTGCTTCATTACGTTTTATAGTCTTTTGTTGAATATCAGTATTAAGAGTTATAAGTCCAGAAGCTAGTTCTTAGAAAACTAAGAGATTAAATCAAAATAGGGATAATTATTCTCATGATTTTATACGAGAAGAGAAAATCATGAGAAATTTTCAATTTGACATATTGTAGCTTTTGATTCCAAACTCTTCTCATCCAAATCCATGCTCATTTTATGATGCCATGAAACTCCTTCAAATTTTGTGCACGGTTGGAGTATTATAACCAAAGTTGACTTCTATTTTGACCATTAAATTTTTCAAACTAGTTGAGTTTCCAAATCAATGTGATAGGTGGATGTCCATATGTCGAACATTTTCCATCTACCTATATCCTTTATTCCTGCTCAAGTGCATTGGAACCTAGGTAACTATGGATATAGCTGCAGAATCTTTGGATAGATGCAGAATGAGTGCAATGTTAGGAATGTTTTTATTAAATTTCATAAAGAAACAATAGATCATAAAATATGAATTAATGATACCTTTTATGATGTTTTAGCATATCTGAGGTGACCTTTCAACTTGAAAATGTAGTAAAACTATCGTGAAAAGGATGGAAGGAATGTAAAAAGGTTATTAAAAAGGAGACAATTTAGGACTTCAACATTGACTTAGTTCTCAAAATGTGGTTATCTATGTTGTAGCTCTGATACCAATTGTTGTATATCTAAACCGGAAATACTATGATAATAGAAATAACCCAAGAATAACAAGATAGAAATAGATAGAAATTCTTCTTTATTGTCAAACCCTTAAGGTAGGGCAACACCATACAATCACTCCTTAAGGAAGGAGAATACTCTACAAGCCATATGCTTGTTCATACAATAATACTTCTCTTCATATCTCTCCATGTGGAGTCTCTAGCCTCTATATAGGCCTCATACATACAATACCATGCATCATTACCATGGTTTACTCATACCATCAACTAATACCATGGGCCCATTACATTATTATTAACTACTTGTGGTCCCTTACATGACATGGGTTAACCACCTTATTTATTACTATGGCTCATCCCATTATTACATTATTACCTTGGGTACCTCCCTCGGTACCCCACATTACCCCCCCTAGGTATATAACATTTAAGCGGTTGGATACTCGGGATAACAGGAAGAGTATCACTAGCAGCTGGTACCTCGGGAGCGACAGAAGATGGAGATCCTTGGTCACTTGGAACAGGAGACGAGATCGATGATTCCGCCAGGATGATTCAATTCAAAATCCTAGGAAAACTAACGAGTAAGGAAAGAACCCTACGCAAACTAAAACACAAACAAGATCTAACAGGGTAAATGTGAACGTGGCCAAATAGATTTTAGGACACAGGAACAAAACTTGACCTTTTCATCTTTAAAGAGTCGAGAAAAGGATGAAAAGATGACTCTAGTTGCCTTCGAATTATTTAATGAGCCTGAAAGGACAAGTGCTCAGATGGACCTTTTCTTTTAGGGAGTCTGAAAAGGAACAAAAGTGACTACTTTGGAGAACTAGGAAAGAGGTTTACCAAACAAGCCATAAAATTGCATATACACCATGGCAATCATATGAAAACCAAGGACTTTCCGTACGACAATCAATCTTCCCAAATGTTGTGTTTGGTGCGTTACAGTTTGCAAGCTGGCAGACATGACTTCCTAAGGATATAGGATGATAACCTAGTGGGGTCTCCCAACATATACTTGACAATACTAGGAGCGCAAGTCCGTGCTAGCAGCTATTGGATCACAGAAGGAGGAATCACCCAACCTTAAGTGAAAACAATAGAGACTAGGTTTAACGACGTTGGAGCACGTCTCTAGCCTAGACCTCTAAATAATGTGCGTTATGTTCCAATGCGTTTTTAGGTTTATTCAGTTCATTTTAGAGTTGATCTTGAATTATGTTTCAATTTCCAGGCCTTACCGTATATATCAAAAATCGAGGATGTAACTAGAATGAATAAAGCATCTTTCATTTTGATGAACTCCTACTTACAAAAGGGTAGAGAGATCATTCCCAAACCAAGACAAAACCAAGATCAGCAAACACAATCACTCAAGAGACACAATGTATAAACATATCAATCCCTACAGTGCATCGACACTACTAATGAGAGATTTAAAGTTTTCCTTCTAATTTTTCAAACATGAAAAACTTGAAATGTAAAATACACTTTCACTTTCGCATACTAATGAATGCAGTCTTTTGATTTTGATAGCTTTGAATTCTAAAGAAACAAACAAGCAAGCGTGAAATTGATGATCCAAACAATTGTAATCTATGTCTGGTAGTGACACAATCGAATCAATATGGAAATTGGTTCAACAAATAACACTAAACATCAATCAGCAAGAAACAAGTGATGAAAAAACTTCAAGCACACCAACAGGAGGGTTGTGGATGAATCTTGAACAGACAAGTAACCAAGCCAAATAATTCAAAACTTGAAAAACTAGGTCACAAAGCCAAAAATACAGGATTCACTTCAATGAAACCAAAAAGTGAGCACCTTAACTAAAATCAATTAAAACAAACTAATAGATAAGGGAAGGACGACAAGGGATTAACCAGACTGATGAATTCAGGAGGCACAATTGAAAAAAACAATTCTACAGGAATCGTCGCGGGTGTAACACAAGAAACTAGTACCGATCAGCCACTAGTTGTAGCAACAGAGTGACATCGTTGTGAAAGTACATGTCTTTCAAGTGATGGGCCGATTTCAAGAGTCATCGCAACTGTGTGACATGATTCAGCGACACACAAACTTACAAAGTAGAGACAACGCGATGTCGGTGCGACTGTTTAAATTTTTTCAGTGACGAACTTAAAAACAATGAAAGGAAAATAAAAGCTCCCAAACAATGACCAGTCTATCATTACAGGCAACAAAGGGATTTCCCAGATTGACCCAGGTAACCTAGAAGATTGATGGTTCAATCCCAAAATCCAAAAGACATTGATTCAAAATCAAGCAAAAGGAAACAAGAGAAAAACATCGGGCAGACTCCCCAACAGAGTCGCCAACTTGTGATGCTGGAAAGTGTTCCCTCTGCGGATAGAGGCAACCCCTCTGGCCCTAGAGTGGGTCTAGTCACAACAAAGACATATCAACAATTGATTTCTTTAAATCGTCATCGTTGGAGGCCTACCTCAACCGGCGATCTATGAAGTTTCGTTGCATTGTTCCAGCTTCTTCTTCCTTCTCCTCAATGAGTGATCAACCTGAAACAATGCAAAGAAAATACAACAAAGCACGTAACTAGAAAACAACAATGATCTATTTACTCACAAAGTCAAGAAGTCATGAGCTATAAAGTAAAATACATACAAGACATAGGAAAACATCATTGATTGTATTAATAATGAATTGAGAGCAAGCTTACAACCAAGTCTTGACGTCACAAGTCTCCTCAGGGGATCCAACCAGTATGTTTCTCAAGCATTCACTCTTAAAGGATGAATCTCCCAACATACAATGTCTCTCTCTCACTCATAAGCTTTAACACAAAGTTAAGGGCACTCCACAACCTTCCACAAGCTATCAACAATCTCACACTTGTCACACCCACACCAACTATCTATCAAACTCAAAATCACTAGTAGCACTGCTCAACCAAAGGAATTACTAACTAGCTAATCTTATCAAAGGTGAGTGCTTTAATAGGAGAAGGAGTCTCCATGAAATGTTGAAGAGAGAGCTCATCCTCAAGGTAGGTAGCACAAATGACGGAACTGCCATGCCAGAGGAGGAAGGGCGACCTAAACTATGCCAATAACTAGGTCTAGAGACATCCAGAAAGCCGACTGTTGAAACGAATTCGCCCAATCTGGATCGTCGCAGGACATAAACTCATTACTCGCAACAACATCGCAAGGAGGAAATGCATGCAGACTCGTCGTCGCAAGACACAACTCATAACCTCGCGCCGGGTCTAGAAACTTGATCGTCCCGGGGAATAGATGTACATCAGCAACAGAGTCGCGATGAGGCCATTATGGCCATGGGAATGTTGCGTATATTAAGGGTTTACTCACGACGAGGCAGAAACTTAAGGAATGAGGGTCAATTGCAGCAACAAAGAACATTTGCTTAATCTTCTTGCATCAATGGGAAGATATGAACATGTTGATTTGACACATGACACAGTAGAAAGACTGAAATGAGGACGGTGAAAAATTACTGTGTAACAGGAATGTTGAAAATAACAATAAGAAATGTTAAAAATAGCATCTAGAAACTATATTTTAATGTGTCCTTGAATTAAATTGAGAATTAAATTGTAATTCTATTCTCATAGCAACTTGTAGTAGTTAACTAAGTTAAGTTGACTTAATTGGCTCAGTAAATTCGAGTTGGAAATCTATCTAGAGTCATGTAGAGTGATCCCTAAATTTTAGCGGCCCAGGTTGAGTTTTTATTGAGTTGTGATTTTTTAATTCATTTTAACTGAGTTAAATTCAGCTAAACTACTTATAACTATTGGAGGAACTAGTGAATGGTCAAGTGAATTAAATTGGATTTAATCCACATGTAATGATCAATAAGATAACTGATAATTCACTCAAAAATAACTCATGCATGTCAGTTCAGAGGAAGACCTAGTTGAGATTAGAGTTCAGGGATAGTGTACTATTAGTTGTATAATTTTCTGAGTTGTACAAATGGTGCATGCAATCAGTTGAGGGCCTATGGATGGATTGCACATTTATGGAGTGAGGATTTCCCATTTAAATATGGGCTAATTCTCTTAGGAATTGCGCAAGGAAGTAGATGCTTGGCAGGGAGCAAAATTGGCTTGAACTAGCTTGTGAGGTAGAGAGTTAGAATGTACTAGTGGGGAATTGTTCGGGTTGAACACGCATTGTATTTTCTTCTCAAATCTTCTGGTTAATGCAATATAGATAGTCAGGGTTTTTAGTTGTTGCTTTACCCAGAGAAATATTGTGTTATGTGTGATTGATATTCTTCCTTTTCTGCTTATTATTTTCATTGATCAATTTTGGTTTATGCTGAAGAGTGGAGTAGATTCTTGTCTTGTGTTTTAGCATATCACAAAATTTATTGAATTTATAGTAAAAATCTACATGGTATCAGAGTTAAAGACAATATAGAAGAGGATAATTCAAGTTTTTTGTGCAGATGAAATCGAATTTGCAAGTTCATACTCCAGAGTTAGCAATATGTCATTCTACGGTTTGAGATTTGAGTATGCCCTAGAGGGCAGCTCAAATTACATAGCTTGGAAGGAAAATATGGAGGCAGTGTTGGAAGCTAATGGGCTTAAGGAATTCGTTAAGACCATGATATTTTGAAGCCTCCAACATCTTATGCTAACGGTTTGGTTGAATGGAGAAAGTGTGTGGCAAAAGCGAGAAGGATTATCCCAGAAGGAGTTCGAGATCACATTGTATCGAATCTCCATGGTAAGGAAACTCCATTTGCAATGTGGAAGGCATTGTCAAGCCTGTTTCAAAATAGGAGTGACCATAGGAAGCTGGAATTGAAGGAAAAAATCAGGAAGATCAAGATGGAGAAGGGTGACTCTATTCTGAAGTACTTAACCAAGTTCACCCAATGTCGTGATGAGCTTGGAAGTGTCTGGATTACTATTATAGAAGACTAACTGGTGAGCCTAACACTTCTAGTACTTCCCAACAACTAGCACAATTACTAGGACTCAATTAATGGGAGGGAGAAGCTACAAGAGTGGGAGTGGTTGTGGTCTGACTTGGTACAAGAAGAGTTTCGGTGAAACACCAGAGATGGGGACCTCTTCCAAAGAAGTGGAAGAGGACTTTTCATTAATTAGCAAAGAAAATAAATTCAAGGGAAAGAAGTCCCAAGGTGAGGAGGGCGACAAGAAAAACGACTTGTCAGACATCAAGTGTTTTCACTGTCACGAATACGGGCACTATGCCATGAATTGCCCATAGAAGAAAGAAAGCAAGAAGGAGCCTACAGTAGCAGCAGCTAGTGAAGCTCCAACTTCACAATTTGAACTTGATTTCACTCTCATTGCATGCATGGCCAACATTGTAATGGTAAGCATGTGGTATCTTGATAGTGGTGCCTCTGTCCATATGAATGGGAATAGAGATCTCTTCAGTGATTTTGAGGAGAAAGACCTCAAGAAGAACATAGAGTTTGGAGATGATGATAGGTATAGAGAGACCGACATCGGTAAAATTACCTTTCAGAGGGAGTCTGGCTCCCCTCTCAGAATCACAAATGTCATGTATATTCCAGGACTAAAGAAGAATATTGTTTCCATCGCGGTATTGGAAGACCATGGCTACGATGTGATTTTTAGTAAAGGAAAGTTTTTCCTTAGATACATCGCCATGGGACAAGTGAAACAGATCAGTGTGCAAGTCAAGAACCTATATGCACTTGAGGTAAAAGATGAATGCAAATCCTTGAGGAGCAAGGAAAAGGTTAGAGACTTTGTGGTTAAGAGGGAGCATGAATTACCTCTCAACATGCAGCCTCAAATGCAGCCCCAGAAGCAGCCTCAGAAGTAGCCTCAACAAGTTGTGGTGTAACCACAATTGGAGAAGGAGAGAGGAGATTGAGTGGAGACATCCACTCTAGCATAGACCTCTAGTAGGGGGACATTTTTAACCAAGTGGGTATAGGGTGTACACGTAGCCATAACTCCAGGTGAGAGGTGGGATGATGTGAAGTAATAGTCCCAAGAGTGCAGAAATTTGGGTAGGGTCCATTGAGATGTTTTGTCTCATAGATAATTACCTTGCTACGAGAGCCCACAAAACACAATAGTAGGATGGATCAGTGGTGATTGATGGAGTCAGATGTCAGAGTGACAGAAGCATATACTAGCAATAGTCAAATACTGGGGAGCATAGAGTGGAGTTGGAAACAGTGTAGATGGCACAATGTAGAGTTAGCAGAAGTGCAGAGTTTTTAGTAGACAATGCAATAGCTAGTAGTAGTTAGAGACTCTGGTGACAGATGCATCATATTGATTCAGTTTGGATTTTTTTTTTTGTTTCAAAAGTTGTAGTAGCAACAACACTAGAGAGAAGATTTTCATGTAGAACACTCCAAAGGTACCGGATCAAGATAGAGTTGAATTCCTTTCTTGTTGAGAGAGAGTGTTGAAAATAACAATAAGAAATGTTAAAAATATCATCTATAAATTCTAATTTAATTTGTCCTTGAATTAAATTGTAATTCTATTCTCATAGCAGCTTGTAGCAGTTAACTAAGTTAAGTTGACTCAGTTGGCTCAGTAAGTTAGAGTTGAAAGTCTATATAGAGTCATGTAGAGCGATCCCTAAATTTTAGGGGCCCAGGTTGAGTTCTTATTGAGTTGTAATTATTTAATTCAATTTAATTGAGTTAAATTCAGTTAAACTAGTTCTAATTGTTGGAGGAGCTAGTGAGTGGTCAAGTGAATTAAATTGGATTTAATTCACATGTAGTGGCCAATCAGGTAACTGATAATTCACTAAAAAATAACTCATGCATGTCAGTACATAGGAAGACCTAGTTGAGATTAGAGTTCAGGGATAGTGTACTATCAGTTATATAGTTTTCTGATTTGTACAGATGGCGCATGCAATCAGTTGAGGGCCTATGCATGGATTGTGTAATTATGGAGTGAGGATTTCCCAATTAAATATGGGCTAATTCTCTCAGGAATTGCACAAGGAAGTAGGGGCTTAGCAAGCAACATAATTGACTAAGTGTTGGCTTGTGAGGTGAAGAGTTAGATTGTACTAGTGCAGAAATTGTTCGGGTTGAACAAACATTATATTTTCTTCTCAGATATTCTGGTTAATGCAATATAGATAGTCAGGGTTTTTCTCTATTACTTTCCCAGAGAAATATTGTGTTATGTGCAATTGACATTCTTCCTTTTCTTCTTATTGTTTTCATCGATCAATTTTGGTTTCCATTGAAGAATAAAGTAGATCCTTGTCGTGTGTTTTAACATATCACATAAGTTGTTGAATCTACAGTAAAAAATCTACACTTACTGGTGGATTTAGAAGAAAATATCCTTATAAGAAAGGAAATTTATAGCCACTTCAGGTTAACCATATTCTAGATGATGATGATGATGACGATATTGAACCCTAGCTAACAAAAAGAAAAAAGAAAACAGTGAAATTCAGAGAGCCATAGATCGATACACCCATATCTCCTCCTCCTTCATCTGGTTCACGCAATTATGATTTTGGGCCCACAAGAGAAAATATCAATCATTTATTTCTAATAAGTTTGTTGATCAAAACCATGGGCATTATTGGGATGAATACAATCAATACCATGTTCAGCCATTAAGACATCATTCATCTGCTCCTAAAACATATTTTGAAAAGGATTATGATACAACTAATGAAGTTGTCTATGGAGTTGTACTAGAAACTGAAGGCATTTATAAACCAATGGAAATTAATCTTTTCGACTATAGAGATCAAATACATAATCATCACAACATCCAACCCTAAATGGGGATGGGACAATACTATGATTATTGATTGTATTGTGTAAGGCCTTGTCATAAAAATGGCTCTTCAACTCTCAAATTCGTTCCTTCAGACAATGCAATGTATCCTTGGCCAATAATGGGATTTGCTCAAGCCATTGAATTTTGAAATTCCAACCCTTTGAATGGTTGCAACAATAGTCACTTTCACAATTTGGGTAGGTTTAGTGGTCAAATTCTCCCTCCATTTCCAGCTTCAACCAATGTTTGTGATAGCTACTGGATTTGGGTTTTTGAGTGGATTGTTTTTGGGGTTGGGTTGATGTAAAGATTCAAAGAATCATGGAGAAAAAGGATGGATATTGTAACAAAGGACATGGATGAGTTGAACAAGCATGGTTTCTAAATCTTTACTTATAAGGATTCATTTAATGAATTATGTACCACAAGAATGGTTTATATTATCATATTGAGGCATTTAAAATTTCTCTCTTATATTCTAAATCTAAGACAAGTTGTCAGAGGATTGGAATTTATTGATATGAATTTAGTTATTGTTTGAAGTTGTTGCTATTTATTTAATTGTATATCCTAGAAGAACTAAAGTCTTTTCAAAGTTCAGTCTGAATATTTTTCTTGAATCTTCTCATGAAGAGGATAACTAATGAAGATTGGGTGAACCTAAATCTTGAACCCGAGTATGGAAATTTCATGGTGTCTCCTCAGTTGGAAAATAGATAAGCTCACAAGGCGATGCTTGGCCTAAATTCATTTGTGTCACCTCACTGTCATATTAGGTTTAATAACATCTTCCAATTCAATTTGTGTCAAGTGTTAGTTGTCATCTATAGTGTAAGTCTAGATCGAAATCATATTCAATTTGTTCAAATAGATAAGACAATAAGGCCCTGTTTGGCCTATGTTTATTTGATTTCCCTCACTTCCATATCAAATTTAATAGCATCTTCCAATTCAATTTGTTTCAGGTGCTCAGTGAATTAGTTTTGATCTATAGTGTAAGTTGACATCTCAACTATTTTGTGCACAAGTACTTAGCATAGAAAGTTTATTAGAATAAGGCCATGATTTTCCTATATTTATTTGTGTCCCTCATTGTCATATCAGGTTTAATAACATTTTTCAATTCAATGTGTCTCAAGTGTTCAATGAATCAACTAACTCAATTGTTCTTGAGATCTCAACTATGTTGTGCAGAAGTGCTTAGCATATAAATTGTATCACAATAAAAATGAGTGCCTATGCTATTTAAAAGAGTATTAAGCATCTTTGTGCATTGGTAGTTTAAATGTCTAGTGATCATACCCAGATGTTAACAAATTTATACAACCATTTGTTGGAAATAATACTGAGAGGGGGGGGGTGAATCAGTATTATCAAATTCTTTTTAATATGCTTTCCTTAATTTCTTGATCATTGACTTGTATATAATAATGAGCATGAAACATGAAAAACAGATAGTCACACCAAAGAACACCAGATATAAGGTGGAAACCCAATGTGGGTGAAAACCACCTGCTGCAATATGTCTCTATCTTCTTTCAATTAGAAACTTCTTTTACAATGATCTTGTACTGGTGTAGTCCTTTATTAGTACGCAGGCTGCAACCTGCAGAGAGCTACAACTCTCTCTCATTTTCCAGTCTCTCTTGGAAGGGAGCTACAACCCCCTTTTCTCTTTTACTTCTTTAAGGACCACGTTTCATTAATTTTCAAACTTGATCCATGAACATGAAAATCACCCAATCTCCTTATACAATAAACCAATGAATCACCCACTCTTCAGAATGTTGTAAACAGAAAAGAATACCAGAAATCTAAACCCAGAACTTTGCTGCAATAGATAAAAGACAATCAACAATTGTTTCAAGATAAAATCACAACTTCACCAACAGGGGCCTGCGTATATCCGCAGCTCTTCTGAGACTGAACTGCGCAGATCCACACTGGTTGTTCTTCTGCTCTGCGAACTTTTCTCCAGATCTGCACCTTCACTTCTAACTTTATGCATAGACCCGCACTGTGCCTTCTTCTCGCCTGCGTACCTCGCACTTCGTCCTTTTCTGCGCTACGTGTGCCCCGCACTGTGCCCTCTACTGTACTGCGTACCCCGCACTGTGCCTTTAACTGCGTTGTGTACCCACGCACTGCGCCTTTGACTGCGCTGCGTACCCACGCACTGCGCCTTCGGATCGCCTGCGGACTTCTGATTAGGGCCAAATTTTCAGTATACCAAAGTGCCACAGTCAGTCAGATCCACAGATCTTCTCATGCACCCGAGAGATCACGACATGCCAATAGATTCACCTTAAGTTAAGTTATCTCCTTGAATTAGATCTAGCTTTTAAAACCAATCACCCAAAATTTCAGATCTTAAGATATTCAATTGAAAGATACCATAGCCAAGTGATCTCCTTCCCTATTTATAGTCAACCCCTTATTCACACCATGGGACAAAACCATCAATAACCAATACAAGGGATCCAAACCGGGGCTAAAATAGATCTTATACCACGGGCCAAGACCATAGGATCAAGAACAGCGGGCTAAATACCATGGACCAAGCATAAGAGACCCCACGTGAGCGCGCTTTTTACTGCATGGAAGTGTGTGCACTGGGGTCCGCACCTTCTGTTCGAACAACTTGCGTACATGACCACAACTTTCTGAACGACGTACCTGTGGGTCTGTGCCTTTTGAACTGTATACCTGCGAACCTCTTGTTTTCTTCATTTTGAGAGCCTGAACAGACCATTGCCACTTGAGTGAGTTGCCATCAAGTACAACACTTGTATCATAGAGCCATAGAGCCATACCATAATCATAACGCCAACAATCTCCGCCTTTGGACTTGATGGCAACCTCAAGATCCTCAACGTCATTCTCCCCCTTTGACATCAAGGGCAAAGGTTTTATGCTCCCCCTAAGAACATGCTCCCCCTGACTATAAACCAGATTTGTAAAGAAGAATCATAATCCACCAAACACCATAGAGATAGAGACATATTGCAGCCATGTTTAGATCAACATCCATGTTCTCCTTCTGTGCTACCATAATGCCAACAATGCATTATATGCTCCCCCTGAACCTGTGCCATTCGATCTTCGACCAATCCGCAAACTAGCACATGTACGCATATACCCAGATGAACCTTGCGTACAACCAACACTTAGAAGAGATTCAACAACAAGATGATGCATCAACAACCCCTAGCTTTTGCCTGAGGTATTCAAAGGTCTCCCTGGGCAGTGGTTTGGTTAGTATATCAGCAAATTGTTCCTTAGAAGGAACATACTCCAACTTGACCTTTTGTTGAAGCACTTGTTCCCGGAGAAAATGATACTTGATCGGTATGTGCTTGGTCTTTGAATGCATGACTGGGTTCTTTGAAATGCTGATTGCACTTGTATTATCACATAAGATGGAGATAGGTGGTGTACAAGTGATTTGAAAATCATGCAAGGTCTGCATCATCCACAGGAGTTGAGTGCAGCAAGATGCAGCAACAACATATTCTGCTTCAGCTATAGACAAGGCAATCGAACTTTGTTTCTTGCTGAACCAAGATACTAATCTGGAACCCATAAAGAATGCACCACCACTTGTGCTCTTCCTATCATCCGTGCTTCCGGCCCAATCTGCATCTGTATAAGCATGAAGAGTGAGATCTGTATCTCTAGGATACCATAAGCCATAATTTTGAGTCCCTTGAAGATATTTGAAAATTCTCTTCACTACCTGAAGATGAGTTTCCTTTGGATTTTCCTGAAATCTTCCAACTATTCCCACTGCATACATGATGTCTGGTCTGGTACCTGTCAAATAAAGTAGACTTCCAATCATAGATATGTAGGCTGGTTGATGCACTGCTGCTGATTCATCATTTGCACTGAAGTTACATCCTGTTACCATGGGTGTACATACTGGTTTTGCATCTTCCATGCCATATTTCTTCAAAATCTGTTTGAGATACTTGGTTTGAGACAAGAAGATCCCGCCTTCATTTTGTTAGATTTGCAATCCAAGAAAGTAAGTCAGTTCTCCAATCAAAGACATTTCGAATTCTTTCTACATCACCAAGGCAAAGCTTTGACTCATAGCTTCTTCATTGCTGCCAAAGATAATATCATCGACATACACAACAAGTATTAGCAATTTGTTATTTTCAATTTTTATATAAAGATTGCTATCTACTGATCCTTTCAAAAATCCTTGTTGATGAATATATTTGTCCAAATGATAGTACCAAGCCCTTGGAGCCTGTTTAAGACCATAGAGAGCCTTTTTTAGTTTGCACAGAAGATTTGGATCATTCCCAAGAATGAAACCATCTGGTTGCTCAATGTACACTTCTTCTAAGTCTCCATTCAGAAAGGTTGATTTCACATCCATTTGAAATACTTTAAACTTCTGAAAGCTTGAGAGAGAAAGGAACATTCAGATGGCCTCAAGTCTAGCAACAAGAGAAAAATTTTCTTCAAAGTATATTCCTTCTTGTTGAGCATACCCTTTACAAACAAGTCTGGCCTTGTTTCTAATAACTTCCCCATTTTCATTCAACTTGTTCTTGAAGATACATTTTGTTCCTATGACATTCTTATCTTTTGGTCTAGGAACAAACTCCCAAGTGTTGTTCCTATCGATCTGCTCAAGTTCTTCATCCATTGCCTTGACCCAACATTCATCTTTGCATGCCTCTTTTACATTTTGTGGTTCAATGGAGAAGAGCAAAGCCAAATAGCTTGAGGCTTCTGCAATTGTTCTTCTTCTTTGTATATCTTCCTCCTTTTGCCCCAAAATTTGAGATTCTGGATGATTCTTCTGAACATACCCTGGATGGCATCTTCTCTTCTATCCTTATCTGTTCCTCTGGTGCCGCTTGAGGTTCTTCTTCATCATCAGTCTGATTTTGAGGTTAGTCTTCATCCTCTTCGATAATTTCATAATTTACTTGCCTAGGAATGTATCCTTTTTCATCAACCACTACATCAATGTTGTCAACAATTCTTCCAAGTCTTTTATTGTAACACTATATACCATTTGCTGTGGGGAGAATAACAAGGAGAATGCCTCATCTACTCTAGGTTCACGTTTTCCATGTTGTTCATAATAATATTTAATATAGAAATTTGCTTCCAAAATTTGAAATGCTTTACCGAAGGGTCTCCAACCATACCAGAGCTCATGAGGAATTTGAGTGTTGTTCACTCGGACATTTGTTTTGTTGAGAATAACAACCGCAACAAATGCAGCTTCACCCCAGAAGGTTGCGGGAGTTCCAGACTCATCAAGCATAGCACGAGCCATTTGTTGAACTGTTCTATTCATTCTTTCCACCACTCCATTTTGCTAAGGAGTCCTAGCTATAGATAATTCCCTTCTTATTCCATGTTCTTCATAGAAATCGAAAAATTCATTTGAGGTAAACACCCCACCTCTGTCAGACTTGAGGCACTTAATTTTGTGATCTGATTTGTTTTCAGCCAAGGCTTTGAAAGATTTGAATTTATCGAATGCTTCATCTTTGTGCTTCATAAGTCCTAACCAAACCATCCTGGAGAAGTCGTCTATGAATAATATAAAGTATTCTTCTCCTTCAGGTGATCTTGTCTGTAATGGACCACATACATCTGTATGGACTAGCTCAAGAGGCCTGCTAGCTGATCCTTCCTTCTCAGGAACTTAGTTCTGGTTTGTTTACCAAACTGACATGATTTGCATATAGTGTTGTCTGGAATTTTGATATCTGGAAGACCACAAACTACCTGGTATTTGCATGCTTTCCTTATTTGTGAGAAGCTTAGATGCCCCAACCTTCGGTGCCATAACCAGTGTTCATCATCCTTGCTCAAATAGCATTGTTGTTGTCCTTCTTCAAATATGTATAAATTATTTGGAGTTCTTTTGCCTTTGATCACTATTTCTCCTGTATCAAGATCATGAACACTACACCCATTTGATCAAAATATTACCTCGGTTCCTTGATCACACATCTGACTGACACTCATAGATTATGCTTCAAGCCATCAACATACAAAACATTTCTAGCTTTGACCTTTTCTTTCAACTCAGCAATGCCTTTTCCTTTTATGGCTGCAGGGATATCATTTCCAAAAGAAACTTTCTTTCCCTTTTCTAAAGTAGTATGTGATTCAAGTTTTTCTTTATCACCTGTCATATTCTTCGAACATCCGTTGTCGATGTACCATTGATTTTCCTGTCCTTCTGCATATAAAGCTATCCCACATTTTTCTGGTTGCGGTTCCTTCATTCTCCATGTTTTGGCACTTGAGGTTTGTTCCTTCTGAGTTTTCTTCCAAAACCTGCTCTTGCATTCAGAATCTTCATGACCAAAATTATTACAAATGGAACATTCAATTTCATTTTCAAGGGCGGAAAATTTGTTATAGGTCCTCTTCGTGATTGTAGGCATACTTCTTTGTTTTTGAGCTTCTCTAGTCATGATTTTCTTATAGGCAACACATTGAGCTGCTTTGTGACCAAAGTTATGGAAAGAGAAACATTGGCCATTGAAGAAATTCCTGCGAATTTCATCCAACCGATTGTAGTTTCTACTACCATCCATTCTTGAAGAAAATTTTACCTGTGGCTGATTGTAGCTTCTGTTTGTCCTTAAGGTAGCATGCTCCCGATTTTCTTGATAGTCTTTGTTTGTTCTTGAGAGAGACTGTCCCTGATTTACCTGATGATTTTTATTAGGCCTTTGCTCACTCCTTCTTGCTGCATCAAGATAACTTTTGGATGTGGAAGCTTGAGATGCTTCTCCATTATACCCCAGACCTGTCTTGATTAGGAGAACGCTGCACACTGATAATCTCATCCAGAGTTTCAGATCCTTTAACAAATTTAATATTAAGGGCCTTTGTGTTCTCAATTTCTTTTCTAAGGCCAACAATTTCACATTCTAACTTCTCAAGATATTTTTCTTTTTCATCAAGATGAGTTTGCAAAGTTTTATTGATCATATTGCTTTCTTCTAAGCATCTTTTGAGATTAAAAATCTCATCAAAAAGTTTATCAACATCTATAGCATCCATATAATCATCATCTTCAAAGGCCATTAAAAGTTTATAGCGATTACCTTGTTCATCTTCATCGCTATTAGATAGTCCATCATTGTCTTCATGAGTGTAGTAGCTTTTCTTATTTGCATTCTGTTTCCTGTTCCATCTACCAGGTTCCTTCCCCTTGTCAATCTTATCCTTGAGAGGACATTTTGCAGCATAGTGACCTACTCTTCCACAAGAAAAACATTTAAAAGGTAACTTACCTCTGAACCTTCCAGTACCCCGTTGAATATTTCTGACAAAATTTGATTCTTCTTCTTCTTCTTTTGGCACGTGACTTGCTTCATAGTAGTCTCCTTTGCCTGAAGCCTTGAAAGCAGCTTCTCTCCTGTCTGATGGACCTCCCTTTCTCATTTCATAAGCAGTTAGAATTCCGTGTAGCTGAGACATAGTAAGAATTCGTAGATTTTCTTTTTCTTCTATTGCAGACACTTTAGATTCAAACTTGGGGGACAATGATCTTAAAACTTTGTCAACCACAATAGCCTCTTGTATTTCTTCACCCAAGTTTTTCATGCAATTAACAATCTCGTCTACCCGAAGAAAATAGTTAGCCACACTTTCATCATTATACATTCTGAGATTCTCATACTGAATCCTGAGGGTTTGAAGTTTAGCACGCTTTACCTGTTCATCTCCTTCGTAGCTCAAGACAATCTTGTCCCATATTTATTTTGCGGATTTATATTGCATAACCTTCACGAATTTTGTTTGAGATAAGCATCCTAGCAGAGTATTAACTGCTTTAGCATTTGTTTCATATTTCTTCTTCTCGGCCGGATCTGTAGGAGTAGCTGAAGGAAAAGTGTAGCCTGTATCTATGATATCCCAAACTTCTATACCAAGAGATTGAAGATAGGCAGTAACTCTTACCTTCCAATAATTGAAGTTTGTCCCATCAAAAATTGGTGGCCTGATTAATGCTTCCCTCTCGTAGTTGCTCATGATGAATGATCTTCCTTCAAGCGATCAAGCTTTTCTGAAGGACCTGCTCTGATACCAATTGTTGGAAATAATATTGAGAGGGGGGGTGAATCAGTATTATCAAATTCTTTTCAATATGCCTTTCTTAATTCAAACTTCAGATATGTATTATTAACTTGTTTGTCAGTACCATATAATCATGAGCATGAAACAAGAAAAACAGATAGTCACACCAAAGAACACCAGATATAAGGTGGAAACCCAATGTGGGTGAAAACCACCTGCTGCAATATGTCTCTATCTTCTTTCAATTAGAAACTTCTTTACAATGATTTTGTACTGGTGCAGTCCTTTACCAGTACGCAGGTTGCAACCTGCAGAGAGCTACAACTCTCTCTCATTTTCCAGTCTCTCCTGGAAGGGAGCTACAACCCCCTTTTCCTCTTTTACTTCTTTAAGGACCACGTTTCATAAATTTTCAAACTGGATCCAAGAAGATCAAATAATCAAGTACATGCAAATCACCCAAACTCCTTATACAATCAACCAAGAGTCACCCAATTTCTCAGAATGTTGTAAACAGAAAGATAGTACCAGAAATATAAACCCAGAACTCTGCAGCAATAGATAAAAAATAATCAATAACTGTTTTAATACAGATCCGCAGTTTTTCCTTATCTGGACTGCGTGACTCTGCACCCAGCCTTATGTAATCCTGCGTATCCATGAAAGGTGCCTTCTACTATACTGCGTATATCCACACTTTGCCTTCTATCTTACTACGTACTTCTACTGTGCCAACGCACCTTCTGCTTCTATCACGCCATGTACTTCTATGTATCTCCACAGCTTCTCCTTGTATCGTGCCGCGTACCTCTGACCTTGCTCCGCACTGCTTCTTCTGCTTAGTCGCGTGCCTCTGCACTATACCCTCTATTACGCCGCGTACTTTTACTATATCACCGCACTGCACCCTCGATTGCGCTGCGAGCCCCCGCACTATTACTTTCGTCAGACCGCGTACCACCGCACTACACCTTTCACCGAATTGCGAGTCTCCGCATCTGCACTGTGAATTACCTGCAGACCTTGATTGGAACCAAACTAACAACCCTCCAATGTGCCTTTGACAGTCAGATGCACAGATCTGATCATGCGCCCAAGAGATCACGACTTCATAGATTCACCTTCAAATTTACTTTGATTTAGATCAAGCATTTTACATTGACAACCCAATATTTCAGATCTTAAGATATTCAATTGAAAAGATGCCTTAGCCAAGTGATCTCCTTCCCTATTTATAGTCAAGACCTTATTCACACCATGGGACAAAACCATCAATAACTAATACAAGGGATCCAAACCGGGGCTAAAATAGATCCTATAGCACGGGCCAAAACCATAGCATCAGAAATGGCGGGCTAAATACCATGGGCCAAATATAAGAAACCCCACGTGAGCGCGCTTCTCTGCCTTGAAGTGAGTTAACTGGGGTTCCACACCTTCTGAACGGGTAACCTGCGGGTATGACTGCACCTCCTGGACGGCCAACCTGCAGGTCCGCACCTTTTGAACCATTCACCTGCAAGCCTCTTAATTTCCATCATTTTGAGAGATTGAACAGACCATTGCCACTTGAGTGAGTTGCCATCAAGTACAACACCTGTATCATAGAGCCATACCAGAATCATAAATGCCAATAGGCATTGTTAGCGCTCAAATATGCCTTAGGCTAAAATAAGGCAAGATTCAAGGCCACATCAAACCATGCTCAGCCTCGTAGCTAGCCCTACGAGAACAGGATAGGTCTCTCTCCGAGTCAAACTCGACAAAATATAATCGAAAAGGCTTGAGATGACCGAATTGATGAATGATTTTAGGCTAGGTATTAAGTACAAAGAGTTTAGGATTGATTTTTTTTATGATTTTGTTGAAATCAAGGGAAAGGCAATTTTGCGTGTGGGGATGAGGCACAGTTTTTGCAGAAGTCCACTTGGGGCAAGATAGGCAATTGTTTTGATGACTTAAAGCAGGTGAGATGGATAGATCAGACCGGTGAGAGGCTAAGGAGAGCAAGGGGTCTCAAGGATTCTCCTTAAACTCAAGAAAACATAGAATATTAAACAAATTTAAAGGAAGAGCATAGCAATTTCATGGATTCTACCTTAACACTTCATTTGCTTAATAAGAGAAGATTCAATAGAGATAATGATTCACATACACAACTTACAAATACTGAGAGAAAAACACCATCAAGACATAAATCCACATGGATCCCAAGTAGTGCTGCAAAACCCTGGTCTTTCCTTTGCCAAAAATGCTGGTAAAATATGTACAATATAGTCTAAAAACTATCCCAAGAGTCCAACCATCAAAATGACTAAGAAGATACATAATATAGGCAAGCTAACACATTTCCTTGCCTCTAGGGGTCGAGCTCATCATTTTAGGAGCTGTTTCAACCAATTCAAAACAAAGCACTAGAGTCTAGGTAGTCAAAACAACTTGCCTCTATAAGCTAGGAAACCAATTCATTCATTAAATGTTTTGCCTTTTCATGAATGAATCTTCTAGAAGAGATAAATAAGTGTCATGTCAAAATAAAATTACATTAATTACATCAAGGAGGATGAAAAATCCCTCCAAAAGTCAAAACTAGTTAAACGCTGCGTTTTCCTGAGTTGTAGGTGAAAAACTTGCAATTTTCCCTAATGCGTAGCAAACCATTTCTCTACGCGTAGCGCGCCTTTCGGCCCACTTTTGGGGAACTTCCCGGCATCCAAATGAGGCACAAGTGGGCTTGTTGGAAAGGGCTGGATATCTACTTTCCAACCCAAGTGGAATTTCTCAATTGTGTGCTAATTTTCCCCTCCAAAAATGCAATCGCCCAAGACTGCTTCCTGTGAATCCAAACAGTGGCAGAAGGTCATTTTTTGCATGTTTTTTGAACTTTTGGGGGCTCAAAACCTGATGAAATGTCTTGGAAGTGGCTAAGCAGGTGTATTTTGTCATGGAAAATCCAAAAATGCTGACCTTTTGTAAAATGGACCTCCCCATCTTCAGGGTAGCGCGCAGTGCGCTACGCGTTGAGGGCAAAAATCTGTTTTTGACAAAAAAAAATTCAAAATTGACCAAAATTGCTCCAAATTCTCTGAATTTTGGGCTGAGGGTGTATCATTGAGTTCCATGCTCCTTTAAGGAGGCTTCAGCCAAAATTTGGAGTGGATCGGGCCTTTTCCTCCGTTTTAGTGCCTTGGCCAATCGTCCTTTAAGTATCTTCATTTTTGCTTTCAACACATGCATGCGGGCCCAATAATGATTTTTCATGTGTCGAAGCAAATATTTGTCTCTAATGGCTTTCGCCAACAACTTTTCCAAGTGAGTGTTCACCCGGATGAGCATTGATTCCCGATCGACAGGTGTCAAATCACCGGGTCTCCTACGGGCCAATTCCCAGTCTTCATGAATCTTCCGCTGCTCATAAAGTTCATGCTCATCTTCCAACTGTTTGTTGCGCTACTCTAAGTAGTTGATCACCCATTTTTCCATCTGCAATTTCTTCTGCAGCGACTCATTCTCGGCCCTTTGCTCTCGGATGATCTCCTTGAGCTCTGAGGTAGGAGAGTTAGCATCAACATCAATGATATCCGTGTCCTGACCTCTTGAAGGACCCTCATTAATCATGGGCCTCTTGCGCCTATCCTGGACCTGTACCTGTGTTGAAGAAGATGGTGAGACCCCTTCCACATGATGTGGAGATAATACTCACTATGCTGATGAAGTCAACGAGACCCCTTCCACCCCGAGTGGAGATAGTACTCGTCGTGCAACTGCAAATAAGGCTCTGGGTCCTTTCTGATATGTCACATATGTTGGAGCATCAACATGCTCGGTCTCATGAATGTCAAACTACTGTGAAGGCCCTCCCTCATCATGGACAATCTCAAGAGGTGGGTGTGGCACCGTGAAGAAGTCGCGAGAAATGAAATCCTCCCATGGAATACCCTGCTGTGCCAACTGATGCACCACTATGATCTTGATCAGTGCATAATGATAAATGCTCTTCCATTGCTGTGCTGGGCTCTTCCTTTGTACCAAGGGCACCATCCTCTCTATATTTCGGCACATGAAAAATGGAATGTTCATCATTCGTACCCATGTGAAATGCATCAACAAACGGGTATGGTACGAATATAGATGTGAAAATCTGCCCTCACAAGTGAAATAGCGAATAATGAGCCTCGTCAAAGGTGCATACTCATCCCTTAGGAATCTGAAGGTAAAAACAATAGTTAGGTGTCTCATACATCCAGGTTTGATATATGGCTCATAATGAAATCTGTCTAACTGCTGGCGCTTGTTCCACTCCTCTCCAACATTTGGTATCCCGGTTGCTTGAACAACAATCTCGGGTGATAGTGTGAAGTCCACTCCTGCAAGGTTCACATGAGCATTGTGCAAATGTAGGACAAACAGGCAGACTAATTCACTGTGATGTTGAATTTGTGAGATCCTCTCACAATACTCAAAACATGATAGGTACCGAAAACAGGTCACTGCAAGTGGACAAGCTTGCAAATGAGCCAAAGAGGTGGGCTCCTACCTGACATGCCGACCACCTTTACCACCCTTGTGATGCCTCCTTGGCACCTCTATCTCTGGTGTTGAATCACGGTCATCACTCTGTTCATAATCTGATTCGGTTTCTGACATGGTTTTGGAGGCAAAGTGACTCAAATGTAATGCTGACTTTGCACCCAATGAACTGTTGTTTGACTTTTTCAAATGCTAAAGATTTCTTGAGAGAAAAGAGGATTTGGTAGCTTGCTGGTGGTTTATTGGGTGAAAAACCCAATGCGTAGCACCCCTCTGGTGCATAGCGCCTGAGTAAAAATATACTGGAAAAGTCGCGCTGATGCGTAGCGCGCCCTGGGTGTGTAGCGCGCCTCAGCTGATGCGTAGCGCGCTCCTGAAAACTTCCCAATTTGCTCAATGACTCTTGAAATCACCTTTGCAAGGATTCTCTTGGCTTGTGAGAGGTAAATGAGTTGCTAATGAAGAGTGATGTGCTTGTATAGGCTCCCTTTTGATTTTTATTTGCCCAAAACCCACTTTGTAATGTTAGAATGTTGACACTTTTCGAATTAATTGGCTCTGACTTCTAGTTTCCTTTTTTTTTTTTTGAAAAAATTGGTTGAAATGATGATTTCTTCTGAAAATTTTTGCAGAGATGGCTTTAGAGATGCTTTGGCAAAGGAGACCAAGGTTGCGCTTCAACATTTGGAGAATTTGAAATTTTGACAAAGTTTTACAAAA
>APFE030079175.1:4718-54677 GCA_000404065.3 Pinus taeda | reverse complement strand
TAGACCTACTAACTTTCATTTTCAGAATTATAGCCTTCACCTCGGGCCCCAAACTGAAGATGATAAGTTAGTGTACATGTGCAATAGAACAAAAGTAAAATGATATGTACAATGATAATGAAATGAGCAGAAAATACTCAAAAGTAATATCTCTTTAACAGCCGACCATTGATCGGCCCTCCAGGATATTCAGCTCCATTCATCTCTTTGAGAAGGAAAGCATTTTGGCCACGATATGCTGCAATCTTATAAGGACCCTTCCATAAATTTTCAAATTTGCCATGCTTTCCCTTGTCTTCATGACGAGCATCCCATCTTAAAACAACCTCATCTAGCTAAAATGTATCTTCCTTTGCTTTCCAGTCATAAATCCTTTTGATATGCTCCTGCAACTTGCAAGTGTTTTGAAATACCTCCTCCCATGTCTGTTGCAAATGAATCATCTGATTAATCCTTCTCTGCACAGGATCTTCTTCACTACCCGCTTCTTGAAGCAATTTGACTACCGGGACAACAAGTGAAGTTGGAAAAACTGTGTCTGTTCCGTACACCAACTCGAAAGGAGACATACCAATAGACTTTTTCTGACTCACCCTATCAGCCCATAGTGCATTTATCAACTTCTTGTGCCAGCCCTTTTTGTTGATTTCCAACAATTTCTTAATGATATTGACCAAGGATTTATTAGATGACTCCGCCAATCCGTTTCCTTGAGGGTGGTATGTGGTTGAATGTCCCAAACTAATATTGTATTTATAACAAAACTCAATCATCCTTTTTGACTTAAATGTTGCTGCATTATCCGTGATTAGCTTACTGGACATCCAAAGCATGACAAAATATTGGTCTCGAGAAAAGAAATAATTACCGCATCCGTAGCCTGTCGAGTAGGAATTGCTTCAATCCATTTTGTGAAGTAGTCCGTGGCCATCAATATCCATTGATGTTGTCCTGATGATGCCAGATGAATTTCACCAATGAAATCCAATCCCCACTGCTGAAAAGGTGCGCTGACTTCAATTGGTTTGAGAGGCAAAGGCTGGAGCTTCTGCTTTCCTTGAAAAATTTGGCATTTGTGACAATTTTTAACAGCCTTATATACATCTGAAAATAATGAAGGCCAATAATAGCCTGCCCTTAGTATCTTGTTTGCCGTGGTCTTCCAAAATAAATGACCTCCACAGTCCCCTCAATGAAAGTCTTCCACGACTCTTTGGGCTTCATCCTCTACCAAACAATTCAATAACATTCCACCAAGGTCTTTCCAAAACAATGCTGAATCGAGAATGCAAAATTTGGCAGCCTTCAATTTCAATGTTCTACTTCTGTTTCTTGGCATTCTAGGAGGCGAAGATAAATGCTGAAGTACATATAAAATATTAGCGTACCATGGAGAAGAAAGAAACATTTCAGATACCTGAATGGATGGGTTCTCCTCATCTTCATCAGAAATGGCAGCAATCAAATTTATGTCTAGGATTTGCAGATTTGTTTCAGCCATTAGCTTGGCGATTCCTTGACCTTTGATCAGCTTGGTGGGTTTAATTTCAACATCATATTCTAACAATGCAGCAATCCACTTACCCCTTCTCCCTTCTGGATCTGCCTATACTAAAATATCTTTAACTGCTGCGTTAGGAACATAAGCTAGAATATGGGAATGCAATATGTACATACGGAAATCTTTCAAGGCCTTTACAAGCGCAAGTTCTTGCTTCTCAATGATGTTATATTTCAATGCTCCATCTCTAATAATGCGACTGAAAAAGGCGATGGGATTTTCTACACCTTCTCTCTTCTGCATTAGTACAGCTGCAAAAGTGTGCTCAGAAGCAAATGAAAATAAAATAAAGTCTTGAGTGTAGTCGGGGCTGATCAAAATAGGAGCTGTAGAAAGAGATAACTTCACTAGATTAAATGATTTAATTGCCTCTTCAGTCCACTTTACCTGACTGTCCTTCTTGAGCATGCTTGTGATCTCTCTAAGATGCTCTGCTAGATTTGGAATGAAGCGATGCAGAAAATTCAGTTTACCATTGAAAGACTGAATTTCTTTCTTGTTCCGGGGCTGTTCAATTTGCTGAATGGCTTCAACACGTGTTGGATCAATACGGATGCCATCTTTAGATATGATGTGACCAAGAAGTTTCCCCTCATCCATGGCAAAACAACTCTTTTTCGGATTCAACGATATGCCATATTTTCTGCACCTTTGGAAAACAATTTTCAAATGATACAAATGTTCCTCATCAGAATTTGAAAACACGGTTAAGTCATCAAGATAAACAACCAAAAATACATCTTTCTCACTGGTGAAAGCCACGTCCATTTTACGCTAAAAGGTAGCTCCTGCATTTTTCAAACCAAACGACATCTTTGCATAATGAAATGTTCCCCATGGAGTGGTGAATGTGGTTTTGTCACGGTCATCTTCATGCACTAAAATCTGATTGTAACCTGAATAACTGTCAAGTAGTGACATCCTTGATGCTCCAACTACTCGCTACAATATATGATCCATTTTGGGCAGCAGATAATTGTCCTTTAAGGACACCTTATTTAAATTTATGAAATCAATACATAAACGGATCTCACCTGTCTTCTTTCTTACGGGCACCAAGTTTGATATCCAATCTGAAAATCGGGTAGGCACAATGATTCCTAACTTATACAATCTGTTTAGCTCTTTCTCAATTGATGGCAGCAACTTCGGATTGATTCTCCTTAACTTTTGACGAAAAGGCTTCTGATTTGGCTTAATAGGAATAGTATGCTGAATGATATTTGTATCATATGTTTTAAGATCTGAGTAATCCCATGCAAATACATTAGAAAATAAAGACAACAATTTCATATATTCAGCTTTTACCTTTGGTGATAATGACCTTGATAACTTAACCATCTTGGGATTTTCAGATATCCCAATGTTTACCTCTTCAACACCCTTTTCAGTCGGTCTCAATGTCGGTTTGCGGGCCACATCATCTTGGTCAAACAGCTCCTCTAAAGGAATCAATCCTTTAGGAATAATGTTGTCCTTAAGTTGCAGCACATCCATTTTATTTACCTGTATATTGTCATCACCATCATCATTTTCGGTATCTATTGAGGAATCTTTGAACTTACCCTTATTTTGCAGAAACTCATTGATCTCTTCATCATCTTGAAAAACTTGCCAACATTGTTGATTATCTGGAACGGTGGGACGATGCTTCACATGAATCTCAAATTTGTTGCTAGAATTCATTGGAATTTTTAAATTGCTTGTTGCCTTAGCAAGTCCATCAGCAACACCATTTTGTAGGCGAGGCACACATGTCAAGGTATAATCAGAAAACAACTTCAAAATATCTAAGACTACATTTTGATATGCCCTCATGCGATGATGTTTGGCCTTAAACTCACCCTTAACTTGCTTTATCACCAACTCAGAATCACCATAGACCGCAATCTTCTTTGCTTTCAGTTTCTTAATAATCTTTAGGCCAACGATGAGAGCCTCATATTCCGCCTCATTATTTGAACAATCAAATGCTAGTTTATAGGAACACACTCTCACCTTTCTTGGAACTTTGTCTTGAGCGGAAAAAGGACTTCGAATCCAAACACCAATACCAGCACCATCACTACCTACTGCGCCATCGAAATCCATGGTCCAAAGACCATCTTCATCCTCCTCCAAGTGCTGAAATTGTACTGCCTCTGATTTTTCTATTTGTTGCCCCTTTTCTTCAGCTGTTTGCTCCATGATAGCTTTCTTTTCTCCTCTTTCCTTTTGTAGTACTTCTCTGAAATTTCCAGTGATCTCTGGTATGTCTTCCGCTTGAACTAACTAACTATCTATATCATTAAAACTATCAGCAAATAAAAAAAATGACTCCAAGTCAGTATGTACATAATTTACAGGATGATTGATCGGCTTCTCTTTACTAGTTATCATATATTTCATCTTTTGCTCGCGATATAGATTTCTCTTTTGACCAAAGACTGGAATTGTGGCATAAGAGAAGTCTAACTGTAGAGTACCCTTCAACTTAGCTCCCCAAGATCTCAAAAGTAGCATACCAAAACGTGGAGGAATGTCTGCCACAACCACATCCATCAAGACATTTTTCGTCGGGATTTGGTCTAAGCTAACAACCAAATCTTTGATGAGCTCGATACATCTCACATGGCTAGAATCAAATGAATACAAATCCTGATATTTTCTGGTAATGTCTAACCCCAGCTTCTCCATGATTGCCTTTGGCATCAAACTATGTGAAGCACCTGAATCGAACATGGCATTATGCAAGACATATTCATGCAATCTCAAACTGATATAAAAGGGAGGAACATCACTCTCGGGGGACCAACCATCCAATGTTGTCCCAAAGATCAATTCGGGTTGATCATCTTCAACGTTCACCGTGTCAAGCATGGGATCAAAGTTCAAAATTTTGGAGACTTGACCTCGGTAGCTGCTGTTTTTCATGATTTCAGTCAAAGGAATAAATATTTTTAATTTGGAAATTTCATTTTCCAAACTAAATGCTGAAACCTTTTCGACTTCTTTGACTGGAACCTCTCTCCTATCTTTGATTATCGCTGCCTGATTTGTCTTTTCTACTATTGATATTTTACTAGTTGTGGGATCAATTGTCTCTTTTCCTTTCTTCGGCGGTATCGATGAATCCATCTTTGGTGTTGTGGCTTCCTTTATTTTCTGAATGGGATTGATAGGCACATCTTGGTTCCTCAATGAATATTGCTTCTGTTGAGTGGACAAGGAATTCAAATATCCTCTTTGGTAATCATCTAAATCTGCATCATTAGCCAAGATAAAATCTTCGTCTTGTTGGGCGCCTGAACTTTCTCCATACTCATCTTCTTCGGTGATGTAAATGGGCAGATCATCAGGAGTAAAGAAGTGATTTTGGTCCCCTGCTACATCAACATCTTCATCTGAATCTTGAGTTACAAAATTCTGCAAAAGAGGAGTTTTGATTGGTTGCTGGGCTGCCAGCTCTTGTACTCTTGTTTCATGCTGCTTGATTCTGTACTGAGGTTGTTGCTAGCCACGGTAATTTGGATTATGAATCTGTTGTTCTGATTTGTCAAGGTTGAGTCTTTTGAACATCTCACGAAGCCAAGGTGGTTTTGATGATGTAGATTCTTCCTTTATAGTCACTCTTTTCTCTGCCTTCAAACGTGCTCTCTTGTCGTTCAGATTTGCCTCAACATTGACAACAATCTTTTGCATATCTTCTAAAGTAGGCGGATCTCTATCCCGTAATGAGTAAGCCATCTCTGGATCAAAGTCATCCAGGAATTTAAGAAGATCTGATTTTCTAGATGGTATTAAATAATCAGGGATAGCATTATAAACTGTATTGAACCTGATAATATAGTCTTGGACAGACTCACTGGGATTGCATTTGATATTATTGTACTTGGCATTAATCTGAAGCGGATCCTTTCTAAGTTCCCAACAATCAAGAAACTGCTTCTGAAGTTCAGCCAACATAGGTATACTTCTAGCTCCCAAGCCTCTGAACCATTTTCTAACTTCTCCTCCGAATGTTTGCACAAACAATCGCATAGTTACATCCTCGTCATCAATCTCATATAAATCACAAAAAGTTTCCATTTTGTCTATGTGCTGCTGAGCAGAAACACTTTGAGGAGTGCCATCAAATAAAGGAATTTTACTTTGATAATCCGCTGGAATATCATGCAATTGCTGAGGTAAAGCAAGAGGTGCAAAGCGAGCAGCCATTGCTCTAGGTGGATTTACTCTCAGTGTTGTTGGCGGAGTGGATGCTGCTACTGTATGGGGAGTATGCGGAGGAGAAGCAATGTGGGATGAAGAAAGGGAATTAGCTGTAGATTCGAAGTAAGTAATTATAAGATGCAAAGGAATGGTAGGAATGAAAGGTGGTTCAGTAGGAACTCTAGAGGTAGATGTCGTGATGGTGGATCCAATGTTTGCAGATATGGCTTCTAAAAGCTCAGAAAGATTGGCTGCTTGGATGGTGGTCTGGAGGTACCTCAAGATAAAATTGTCAATTAATTTATTATGCCTTTCAAATTCAAGAGCTGCAGCGAAGTCAGGATTTGGAACAATAGAATCGAGAGCGTTTTCGGACTTAGTCTTGAACAATGACAATTCAAACCTTGCGTCGAAAGGAATTTATTCAAGGTATTCAAAAAGTGCAGGACATGAATGAGATTTAACTAAGGGAGTCGCCGAGCTTTCTTGACGGAGGATTTTTCGAATCAAATTTGGATTTTCATAAATAGGAGGTGGATTCGGATCTGGATTAGCTCTTGTATGTATTTTTGAAGCCAACGTATTTATCAGGAGATCAAAAGAATGAAAGTAATTCAGCCAATCGTTTATTAGACTCAATCATCCAAAGGTCTAGAACGATCAAAGGTATTGGGGTGATCTGCAAGTCAAAGTTTCGTAAGCTAACCGGAGATCAACTGAAGAAGCATTTATCTACTTTCGCTTATGCATAGCAAGAGCGTTTCAAAAGCTACTTGGCGTGACTTCAAACTCCTCTAAGACTTGTGAAACAAACTCATCAACAAGCAAACCATTTGAGATTTCTTCCCCAGTATGGTCACCACTATGTTAGCACTCAAATCAGCCTTAGGCTGAAATAAGGCAAGATTCAAGGCCACATCAAACCACGCTCAGCCTCGTAGCTAGCCCTACGAGAACAGGAAAGGGCTCTCTCCGGGGAAAACTCGGTAAAAGATAATCAAAAAGGCTCGAGATGACCAAATTGATGACTGATTTTAGGCTAGGTATTAAGTACAAATAGTTTAGGATTGATTTTTTTTATGATTTTGTTGAAATCAAGGGAAAGGCAATTTTGGGTGTGGGGATGAGGCACAGTTTCTGCAGAGGTCCACTTGGGGCAAGATAGGCAATTGTTTTGATGCCTTAGAGTAGGTGAGATAGATAGATCAGACTAGTGAGAGGCTAAGGAGAGCAAGGGGTCTGAAGGATTCTCCTTAAACTGAAGAAAACATAGGATATTAAACAAATTTAAAGGCAGAGCATAGCAATTTCATGGATTCTACCTTAACACTTATTTGCTTAATAAGAGAAGATTAAATAGAGATAATGATTCACATACACAACTTACAAATACTAAGAGAAAAACACCATCAAGACATAAAGCCACATGGATCCCAATTACTGCTGCAAAACCCTAGTCTTTCCTTTGCCAAAAATGTTGGTAAAATATGTACAATATAGTCTCAAAACTATCCCAAGAGTCCAACCATCAAAATGACTAAGAAGATACATAATATAGGCAAGATAACACATTTCCTTGCCTCTAGGGGTTGAGCTCATCATTTTAGGAGCTGTTTCAACCAATTCTAAACAAAGCACTAGAGTCTAGGCAGTCAAAACAACTTGCCTCTATAAGCTAGGAAACCAATTCATTCATTAAGTGTTTTGCCTTTTCATGAATGAATCTTCTAGAAGAGATAAATAAGTGTCATTTCAACATAAAATTACATTAATTACATCAAGGAGGATGAAAAATCCCTCCAAAAGTCAAAACTAGTCAAATGTTGCGTTTTCCTGAGTTATAGGTGAAAAACTGGCAATTTTCCCTGATGCGTAGCGCGCCATTTCTCTACGCGTAGCGCACATTTGGGCCCAATTTTTGGGCACTTCCTAGCATCCAAATGAGGCATAGGTGGGTTTGTTGGAAAGGTCTGGATGTCTACTTTCCAACCCAAGTGGAATTTCTCAATTTGGTGCTCATTTTCCCCTCCAAAAATGCAATCTCCCATGACTGCTTCCTGTGTGTCCAAAAAGTGGCAGAAGGTCATTTTTTGCATGTTTTTCGACCTTTTGGGGGCTCAAAACCTGATGAAATGTCTTGGCAATGGCTAAGAAGGTGTATTTTGTCATGGAAAATCCAAAAATTCTGACCTTTTGTAAAATGGACCTCCCCATCTTCAGGGTAGCGCGCAGTGTGCTACGCGTTGAGGGAAAAAACCTGTTTTTGACAAAAAAAAAATTCAAAATTGACCAAAATTGCTCCAAATTCTCTGAATTTTGGGCTGAGGGTGTATCATTAAGTGTCGTGCTCCTTCAAGGAGGCTTCAGCCAAAATTTGGAGTGGATCGGGCCTTTTCCTCCGTTTTAGTGCCTTGGCCAATCGTCCTTTAAGTATCTTCATTTTTTCTTTGCACACATGCATGTGGGCCCAATAATGATTTTTCATGTGTCGAAGAAAATCTTTGTCTCTATTGGCTTTCGCCAACAAATTTTCCAAGTGAGTGTTCACCCGGATGAGCATTGATTCTCGATCGATAGGTGTCAAATCATCGGGTCTCCTACGGGCCAATTCCCGGTCTTCACGAATCTTCCGCTGCTCATAAAGTTCATGCTCAGCTTCCAACTATTTGTTGCACTGCTCTAAGTAGTTGATCACCCATTTTGCCATCTGCAATTTCTTGTGCAGCGACTCATTCTCGGCCCTTTGCTCTCGGATGATCTCCTTGAGCTCTGAGGTAGGAGAGCTAGCATCAACATCAATGATATCCGTGTCCTGACCCCTTGAAGGACCCTCATCAATCATGGGCCTTTTTCCCCTGTCCTGGACCTATACCTGTGCTGAAGAAGATGGCGAGACCCCTTCCACATGATGTGGAGATAATACTCGTTGTGCCGATGAAGTCAACGAGACCCCTTCGACCCCGGGTGGAGATAGTACTCGTCATGCCACTGCAATTAAGGCTCTGGGGCCTTTGTGATATGTCACATATGCTGGAGCATCAACATGCTCAGTCTCATGAATTTCAAACTGTTGTGAAGGCCCTCCCTCATCATGGACAATCTCAGGAGGTGTGTGTGGCACCGTGAAGAAGTCGCGAGAAATGAAATCCTCCCATGGAATACCCTGCTGTGCCAACTGATGCATCACTATGATCTTGATCAGTGCATAATGATAAATGCTCTTGTGTTGCTGTGTTGGGCTCTTCCTTTGTACCAAGTGCACCATCCTCTCTATATTTCAGCACATGAAAAATGGAATTTTCATCATTCGTACCCGTGTGAAATGCATCAACAAACAGATATGGTATGAATATAGATGTGAAAATCTGCCCTCACAAGTGAAATAGTGAATAATGAGCCTCAACAAGGGTGCATACTCATCCCTTAGGAATCTGATGGGAAAAACAATAGTTAGGTGTCTCATACATCCAGGTTTGATATATGGCTCATAATGAAATCTGTCTAACTGCTGGCGCTTGTTCCACTCCTCTCCAACATTTGGTATCCTGGTTGCTTGAGCAACAATCTCGAGTGATAGTGTGAAGTCCACTCCTGCAAGGTTCACATGAGCATTGTGAAAATGTAGGACAAACAAGCGGACTAATTCTCTGTGATGTTGAATTTGTGAGATCCTCTCACAATACTCAAAACATGATAGGTACCGAAAACAGGTCACTGCAAGTGGACAAGCTTGCAAATGAGCCAAAGAGGTGGGCTCCTCCCTGACATGCCGACCACCTTTACCACACTTGTGATGCCTCCTTGGCACCTCTATCTCTGGTGTTGAATCATGGTCATCACTCTGTTCATAATCTGATTCGGTTTCTGACATGGTTTTGCAGGCAAAGTGACTGAAATGTAATGCTGACTTTGCACCCAATGAACTGCTGTTTGACTTTTTCAAATACTAAAGATTTCTTGAGAGAAAAGAGGATTTGGTAGCTTGCTGGTGGGTTATTGGGTGAAAAACCCAACGCGTAGCGCCCCTCTGGTGCGTAGCACCTGAGTAAAAATATACTGGAAAAGTCGCGCTGATGCGTAGCGCGCCTTGGGTGTGTAGGGCGCCTCAGCTGATGCGTAGCGCGCTCCTGAAAACTGCCCAATTTGCTCAATGACTCTTGAAATCACCTTTGCAAGGGTTGTCTTGGCTTGTGAGAGGCAAATGAGTTGCTAATGAAGAGTGATGTGCTTTTATAGGCTCCCTTTTGATTTTTATTTGCCCAAAACCCACTTTGTAATGTTTGAATGTTGACACTTTTTTAATTAATTGGCTCTAACTTCTGGTTTGCTTTTTTTTTTTTGAAAAAATTGGTTGAAATGATGATTTCTTCTAAAAAAATTTGTAGAGATGGCTTCGGAGATGCTTTGGCAAAGGATACCAAGGCTGCGCTTCAACATTTGAAGAATTTGAAATTTTGACAAAGTTTTACAAAAAATGAGATAATGACCTTTGTTTTTCAAAAACAGAGTTTTGAAAACAAGGTGAAAATTTAACTGTACAATGATGAGAATTATTGAAATGATGCTTTATGAAGGACATCCCTTTGGCCTGCTGGTCCTTTATGACCTCTCAAGACAAAAATTGACTCAACCCTAGACCTAAGACCTCGAAATTTAAAACAAGATAAATGACCCTTTGAAGATTTTATTCACTCAAACAGACTTGAACGAGCAGTGCCAAACAGGAGGGGAATAAAAGAAACAAACTCCTCCAGCAGAGTTATGGCATGCCTAACAGAATGCAACATGATCACACTGATGGGACACCTAATTATGAAATGCAAAGAGCTTTGATCTCTAGTGGAAGGCTACTAGACCGACTCTAACAGGCATCTTTGAGGGAAGATGTGTTGACCATTTTCTATTATGTATTAGTTTCATACATCATGGAGGGGTCTAGTACAGAGCTTCTTATGGAAATGAGGGTTTACTTAAGCTCGCGGTTGGAAGAAACTAAATCGTGATAGGATTCCTGGACGTGGTCGTAGCATTTGACTAGTGTGCAAGTTAACAAGTCCTCCAGGGCATTGGGCACAACATCAAAGATTGAAGACCACATGAACTAAAATAATTTGGTGATCTACTTTAGCTGACCCTGAAGATGTTTCTTTTCTTGGCATAGCTGATCAAGTTTTGTTGTAAGTGCGATAATATTTTGTTGTTGTTGTTCATTCTCTACAGTCAAATCTTTTTACAATGCCTCTACTTGACGTGTGTCTAGTTGAATAAAATTAAACAATTGGGTGTAGGACCATTCCTGGAGATCATCTTGGTTCATGGTAGAGGATTTTGAAAACCAAATTTGTAGGGGCTTCCCACTAGTGATGGACTTCTCTGAATGTTTTTGGGGTGATGTAGCCTACTGTGAAGGTTCGTTCGATGGTGGAGTGGTGTGCATGGAAGTGGAGAGGAGTAGAATTGAAGGAAAACGGCAAAGGGGTAATGATATTGGTGGGATGGCAATGGTGAGGGGTTGGGTAATTATTGGTCCAGTGGCCATTAATAGACCCCAATCCAATAAAAAATACAACATGGATGTGGGGGTGACTTCTATGCTGGTAACTATCATGATGGACTAGATAATAGAGTTAACCTCCATATCCATTTCTGTGCCCAACAATTTTCCAGAGGGTATGGTGTCTGAAATGGTGATGAATGTGGAATTTGTCAGTAGTGATGGATTGCACAAACTACATGATGCAACTGAGGTGGAGAGTGCAATTTTTTCAATAATGGGAAATGCGGTATGAGATTAGGGTTCCTCAAGAGTAAGATCTACAATCTAGCTAGTTGGGGTCGTTTTCTACTTTTTAGAGCCAAGTGAGAGTTTTGTAGCTTTTGAACCACATTGTTTTGGAATTGTTGGCTTAGACTGGGAATGGGGCCCTACAACTAGAAGTGTAGCAACTAGAGGAGTAGCAATCACTAGATCTGGTTGTCTTGAACCTTGAAATTCAACAAAAGTAGTGAACGAACTTGCTGAGACTCTAATGTTGGTGATGGTTTCCTTTAGAGATCTCATTTGTTTCTTGAGATTCTTGATGATAGGTTGTAGCTCTTCTTCATCCAACTTCTTCCTTGAGTCCACATGTGTTTCTCTAGGTAGTGGTTGGGCCACCATCCCTTCAAAAAAATAGATGTGCTTTCCTTCACAAAACTAGAGTTAGGAGTAGTGATGGGTAGCACATTAGTTTCCCTCCTACCATGAATTATTTCATCTTTATGTGCCTATAATTCCATGCCTTTTTCCTTTGATTTTCGACTATTTGATGGAAATTTTCCATGAACCTAGCCTCATCTAGTTCTGAATGTTCCTCCAACCTCTTTTGAATTAACTCTTCCTCTGTCATATGAGTGGCCTGAGCTATGAAAAGGCCAATCATAGAGAATTCAGTTGGTACCATAGCCTCCTATCCATATATGAGCTAGAAAGGTGTATGCTTGCGTAAATTCTTAACAGATGTGTGATATTCCTATAGAGTTGTTGACACCCTCTCATCCCAATCATCCCTATTGGCTGAGTATATTTTGGTCAAACCAATTTCCAAGATCTTATTAAAGTCTTCCTCTATTCCATTTTCTTGAGGGTGATATGGGCTACTCCTATGGTATTATATCATGAAGTTTTGAAGGAATGAGGTAATTGTTTCATTTATGAAGTGGGTCCCCTAATCACTAGTGAGACTCTGGGGGCACCAAAATTTAGATATGATGTTATAAAATATGAATCTTGAGGCAGTATCCATAGTACATCCCTTAACTAGCGCGTCCTCCACCCATATGGAAAGGTACTCCATTGTAGTGATGACATATCTAGCATGGAGTAGCGTGCCAGCTAATTGATAGGTCCTATAAAGTCAACTGCTCATTTCTCAGAACTCTACAATGCACATACTGGTTCCAATGGAACTTCATCTCGATGTGATGGCCTCTTAACCCTTTGGAAAACATCATATCCTCTGGCATATTCCTTTGCATCTCTGAAAATATTTGGCCACCATAGCCCTGCCTGCAATACTTTCCTTGCAATGGCCTTTCAGTCAGCATGGCCGCCCGTAACACCTTAATAACACTCCCATAATACACTATGTCTCTCATGGTTGAGGACACATCTGCACAACACCTGATCAATGCCTAATTTGTATAGTTGTCTTGCAATCAATTGATAATCTACAACTCAGACAACCATATACCTTTGTTGTGTTGTCCTTAAAAAATTTACATGTGGCTAGAAAGTTGTGATATCTTCCAAGTAATAGAGTACCAATTCAATTCAAAATAGATCGATGTTTGGTAGTTGATCATCAAGGGATCCTCCACTTTCTCTTGGCTCTAGCCGCAAGAAGTGATCAGGTCCCACATTCAATAGCCAAGCTTAACAATTACTTCAAATGTGAATTATTGGAATAACAAAATTCATCTGCAAATTCTTCCTTCAAGTACAAGTTTGTTCACTAATTACTTCAAAGCAGAATGGTCAGTGAAAAACTTGAACTGACTTCCCAGCGAGTAATGTCGGAAATTTTTAAGCAAATATACCATCGCAAGCGCCTCATGCTCAATTGTGATATAGTCATTTTTTTTATTGTAGGCAACTTTTTTCTAGCAAAATAAATGAGGTTATCAAGGTTATCTGCCCCCGGTTGAGCCAAAACAACACCCAAAGCAATGCATGAGGCATCAATGTAGACATGGAACTGCTTGTTCCAGTTTGGGTAAATTAGGATTGGCGCACTTGCTAGTTTTTCTTTCAATATATTAAATGCAACATCACATTCTCCCAACCATGTGAACCGTTCATCCTTTTTTAACATATTCTCCATTGGTGCAGTAATTGAGGAATAGTTGTAGATAAACCTCCGGTAGTACCTTGTATGACCCAAGGTAAATTTGAGTTATTTTACACTTGTGGGTGGGTCTATGTTCACAATTGTTGCAACTTAGCGGCGGTCTACACACACCCCTTCCTTGCACACTATATGGCCCAAGAGCTGCCAAAGGGGACTAAAAATATGCACTTCTTCAAATTTAATGAGATTTGCAACTTTCTACATCGATGAAACACTATTCTAAGCATATTAGAGCATGTCTTCATAAAACTATAGACTTTCCAATCATCCATACAAACTTCTAGAAACCTATGGATATAATCTCTAAAGGCATCAATCACAATCCTTGAGAACATTGTGGGCACATTCTTAAGTCCGAATGGAATAATATGATATGCATAAGATCCCAAGTTAGTGGGAAATATGGTTTTCTTCTTATCCTCCTCTGCAATTTTGACTTGGTGATAACTAGAGAATCCATCTATAAAAGAATAGGCTTCATTCCCTGGCAAATTGTCTAAAACTTCATCACTGAACAGAGTAGGAAAAGGACCATGAACACAAACATTTTTCAAACTGCAATAGTCCACATAGACCCTTATCTCTATAGCTTCCTTCTTATTTTGTATCATGATCAGACTTACCCACTATGCTTCATCAACTGGGAATATAATCCCTATTGTCGACATCTTATCTATCTATTTTTTCACTTTCTCCTTAACCCTTGGGTTCATTTAGTATGATTGATGATTTGTTGGCTTTACATATGGTTTCAGTATGATCTTCATCTCCCCTAACTCCCCCTTAATTCCCTTCAGTTCTGCAACAGACGATGGGAACAAATCTTCATATTCTTTCAAGAGATCAAATATCACCTTTGTAGTCTGCTCATCCTAATAATATCTAGTTGAGGCTAACTTTTGTTTGTCATGAATCATGATGTTATGTTTATAAAAAACTTCAAGGGGGTTAAGTGTGGACCATCAATCCCAGGTCCATCCTTGATGTCTCGTTCCCCTTTAGTTTCATTGAATGACATATGTCATAATTCCTCTAGATCATCTTCATCCAATTCTTTATCCACCTTCCCACATGCTACAACTTCATGATATCCAAACTCATATATATGTTCTGGATTTTTTTGATCTATGCACCCCTCCATTGGTTGACCTATTGTAAGAAACATTTTCTTGACAGCCTACAATGCTTCAATCGGCCTTTTGTTGCTATCTGAGAAGGAAAAGCTACTGAAAAACTAATCATCCAGGCAACCCCAATCTCCAGACTGTCTTTATATTTCTTCCTATACATACCATTGTTGGGCATGGGATCCCCCCAAGGCAAGTTTAGGGGCTTAAAGACCAAGTTTTGACTAAGTCTGATGTAAAGACTCCATGATTTGTGGGTGTGGAGTGTGAAGTTGTAATTGATTCATAGGGTTGTCCGCCCTTAATTTTGTAAATGTAGTGTCAACTTGAGAGTTGTACCCATGGACCATGGGATTGTACAAATAGAGTGAGTCTTTGAGTGTAAAGAAATGATAATGATTGGAGAAAATCAATCCATGAACCATTGAGTCAAAGTGTAGAGTCATGTCTTTGGGTCGTAGAGTAGGAGAAGGCTCTGCAGCTGAGTGCGTAGAAGCCTAGTAGTCCACAACTGAGTACGTGGACCCCTGCAGCTGAGTGCGCAGGGAAGGTTGAGTATGTAACCAATTGAAGCATTAATAAAGAGAATTTATACAATATTTCTATGTATCGTTTCCTGTTTTATGCATTGAAGTATATTGGGTATAAATTGAAATTTTATTGTTTATTTACTGCGCTAACTTATATGAATGTGATGAATAAGTGAATATAATATAAAGTATCTGTTTACGCAAAGATAAGAAGATAAGTAAGATCCACAGTGTGACTTGGGGGAATAGCACAGATCGCTACTCTAGTAGCGTGGAAGCCCCACATCCCCTGGTTAGAGTTGCGCGAAGGTGAATATAACAGGTCTGTGAAGGCCTCGTAGGCCAGGAAAGCATGTAAAGTAACCTACACGAAAGTATTCACAGTTGGACTAAAACAACCCCTCAGACATCTCAAGGGTGTAGAAACCTGGTTCAAACATCCCCCTATACTGCTTGAGACCTCAGTCTGCGCTCTGCGGAATGTTGCCAAAAGGGCTAGTAGTACAACGATTTTTTTGGCTAATTAACTCTAAACCTAGGTCAGGCCCCAATAAGCCAACAAATGGTTCTGTTGCTAGGACCGAAATATGCGTAGAGATGTTTGATGTCATATCATTGGAATCCAACTAAGAAAGAAATTGAAGATTGGTTGGATAGGAAAATTCATGAGTTTGCGGCGCAGGAGAATAGGAATCTGCAACTATCAAAGGAAGAGTGGTTACACTGCTACCTATACACGAAAATCCACAAAATTTTCTTCGCGTCTTTCCCTACTGAGCTGTACAAGTGGATCGTGAAGCTAGCAGATAGCCAAGGAAGGTGGAAACTCGATAATCCTATTGTGTGGACTCCAGTGTTGGTGCATATATTGGAAGTGTCAAAGGATAAGATTGCACACATTGTTGATCACTGGCTCGATTGGATTATAGGAGGATTCATTACTGATTTTGCAGCAGATACTTCAGTTAGCTATAGCACGGCAAAGTGACACTTTCTCAAAGGACCGCGAGGTAAGTAGGTTAAGTCTCTGAACACTTGGATTAAAATGCTACTATGTGAAAATTGGATTATTCGAATACATTCATGTTTGAGGCTACGTGAAGTGGGAGAATTTACAAAAATGAAGGTAGTGTAGAACTAGAAACTAGCCCCTTGATTTCACCTCCACGTGGGGATGAGGAGGAGCTTGTGAAGGTATCACCAAGAAGTGCAATCAATTTGATAAGGTAGAGGATTCCGTGCATACCACCCCCACCCACACCACCACCAACTTCATTGCCTTCACCCCCATCTTCGCTTATACCACCTATGCCACCACCGCGAGTTAATATGGCAAGTGCGATAAAGTTTTTGGTGTTCAAGGGAGTAGGAAATGAATATCCAAACCAATTTTGGTTCGTGACAAAAGCCATATGGGAAGCATTGGGAGTTATAGATGACAATATAAAGAAATAAATGTTGGACACCGCTCTGCAGGATCATGCGCTGACCTAGTATATTAACCATTCTAATGACAATCCAAATGTGGGGGTCCCAAATATCCAAATTATGCTGAACAGAGAATTTAGCAGGCTGAATTTAGAGGCACATTCAATCATTGGGTTCAAGAAGATCAAAATGCTAGCAGGCGAGACTCCTGCATGGTGCGTAAAGTGAAAGGGTCAGGGACATGACAAGGACCACTACACGATGTTCACGAATTACCTCACGGGACGAGGATCAATGTTGTTAAGACTGGAGGCCCAAGCAAGACCTGGCGTGGCACCTACTTTGTGGTGCACAATTTGTCAAATAATAGGAAACCATGCTACAGAAAACTACCATTTGTTACAAAAGTACACACAGAATTCACAACAGTTGTTCTGTAATTTTTGTAGATCGATTGGACACAATGAGTGCACCTGTAGAAGCTATGAGTTGATGATGGACAAGACTCCCACCTAAATAGATCAGGTCAAAATGCGGCCCCTTTACCACAACATAGGAGGGGTGCAAACCAGATTTCGAGGGCACAGACAAGGCTGAGGTGGAGGAGGAAATGGAAGAGGTTGTGGATAGCTGATATGTTACAATTGTGGGGGGCTAGGACATTATGCCCATGATTGTACAAATCCAACACATCCATAATGTCTATATTGTACCTTGTTTGATCATGAGATGAAGGATTGTCCCACACTGATGGCGAGGTTGTGCGACAAGGGAGTGCTCCAACCTCCCCTGACTTAGAACCTTCAGATGATGAGGTTTGAGCCATGTGAGGAAGACCCCAATGTGAACATTGTGCTCCAAAGTAGAATTATGATAGGAGATGATAAAGGAAAACAACTCGAAGATAGTACTTGGGTTCACAAGCCTCCGACGAAAGAACCAGAGTTTGATTTGGAGCGCGCTAAGGAAACCTTCATGGAAGCTAGGAAGAGTTTCGCTGAGGCCTCCACTTTAGGAAGAAAAGACAGACCAGAGCCAAAAATGGACCCATCAATGCTCACGAATTTCATCAAGACATGCATGAAGCTACTACATGATAGTAATGTTGTAAAGGGATTGCAGGAACTCATTAATAGATGCGTTGGTACTGCACCAGGAGAACTGCATGTATTCTGGAATATTGGAAAGCATGCGATGAGGATAGGACAAGAAATGAGGTTGACCGTGTAGATTGGAGAATATGAGATGGACCAAGTAATTCTGGACCTGGGATTGGACTTGAACGTTCTACCGAAGCAAACATGGGTTCACATGGGAAGGCCTAGTTTCAATGGTCTCCTATCTAGCTATGAATGGAGAACCAACAAATGATCATACCTATGGGGAGATTGCAGGGAATCACTGTAGATATTGAAGGGGCAAGTGCAATAGTAGACTTTGAAGTAATAGAGATTGTTGATGACAACAATCCCTACCCAGCACTCTTAGGAATTGATTGGGCCACTGACATTAATAGGGTGATAAATCTAAAGAAGCGCAAGATGATTTTTGAGAAAACGTCTCTATACGTAGTCATACCTTTGGACCCTATTGAGGGATTTTGCTACACTGAGCTAGTGCACAACTATGAAAGTGATGATGACTTAGACTGCATCTACAAGATAACCGCGCGAGAGCAAGACTGGAATTCCACTGTGGATGGATGTATCTCATGGGAGTACAAAAGCACCTATACATCAAATTCTATTGAGGAGATAGAATGATGGCAGAACTAGTTACACATGGTAACCATGCTGAACTGTAACATGATGATAAGATCATTGCAATGCGTATCAACAGAAGTGAGGGATCTGCCTACTTATGATGGGTTAAGTGAGATAGATGCTTTCTTGAATAGATTTGAAAGAGAGCTACCGGAACAACAATGGTTCAAGGCTTTGAAATGGGTACTATGCGCTACGCCCACAAGGTGGTGGGGTATGCACCAAGGAAGCTTTTGGGACAAGCACAAATGCAAGGGAATGATACACATCCATTTTGGGAAAGCTCAGATGTGGCTAACAAATAAATACAATGGATGGAATGGTCCATGCGTGCACCTGTCCAGGTGGGTATAGGTATATTTTAAACAACCTACATGGATGCACATGGACTTTGTGTTAGGGGATGGGATCAATAAGCATGTGTGGGTGAGGCAATTGAGCAAACGATCCCTCTATTTGGGACAATGGAGTGTGGAAAGAATGAGTGTGCAGAAGGTTACCCACATAAAAGCCTTTAATGAAATGTGTGAAGCACTAAACCGAGTACATAGCACGTAGTGAAGTGATTGGGACCTGCGTGTACCAGCAGTTTTGTGCGCTTATAGGACAACATATAAAAAACTGATAGGAAAGACACCTTCTAGGCTAGCATATGGAGCAACCACTATAGTCCCAAAATAGTATGTTATGCCTAGTCCGTGCATAACAATGCGGGTGGATATGATGGTTCACGGAGCCTTGGAAACAAGGATCACGCAGTTGAATGAAGAAGAACAGTTGGGACCTGAGGACGAAATATGACATGGTGATCTTAGGCTCCAAGGACTCATGAAAGAAAGGGTGCAGTTAAGGGATAAAAGTGCTCTGGCAGAAGCAGAAGTCAGGAAGCTTGAGGAAGGAATAAAGAAGGATTTTTTTATATAAGAAAACTGTGATAAATCAGGGTGCACACGATTACGTTGACTAATTTGGGGACTACCATCGTGATTTGATAAGCTTGATGCCTAGGATTGGACTGTATATTACTAGAAGGAACACCCATGATGGTGTGATGTAGGTGGTGAAGTGATGGATTTCCGGTTGAAACCATATACAAGTGGCACGAGACTATAAACTACTTTGCTCGAGACTATAAAATACTCTACCTGAGACTATAAACTACTAGGTAGTTGAAAGGAGGCACAGGACTATAAACTACTCTACCCGAGAGCTATGCGATGTCAAGGCTGTGCGGAGAAGCAAAGTGTCACAAGGTCTGTGACCACGGAAGGGTGGCTACGTTGCCGGGCGGGTTGTCTAGAAAGTGCTCGTTGCATTTTTTATTTGCGATGTGATGCTTGACTTGAGACCAAATGGAGCAGGCGACAAGCATTTAAGACGAGCATTATGGGCAAGATTTGGGAAAATAGGGAGCATTAATGGACCAGATTTGGGGAGAAAGGTCAAATTCAAATTCAAAAGGTGCTATAAATTGCAAAGGGCTGCCTAACAAGAAACACTTGGTCATTTTCAAATTGAGCTATTGTACACCCCGAGTATTCCTAACCGAGACCTGTTTTCCCTGTGGAGAGCATTGTTTAAGCACCTAGTTTAGCAATTGAGAAACTTCCGGACAAACAAGATGGTAGAATCTGAAGAAGCCAGGGAAACCACAGAAATGACCATCGAAGAAGCTACATAGGCCATGACCATAGAACATGCCCCTGAGGGCACCGGGACTGTTGTGGAAAAACCTAAATCACCACACACACCGAGATCAAAGAAGGATAAGCAGTCCATGCTTTTGGTGTGCATGTCCCCTCGAAACTCGCTGTGAACTAAATTAACCATGGAGGAGAAAGGGAAAGCGGTTAATTTGGACACCGATGAGGAGGAGGAAGATATTGAGGATATCCTAATCGAAGAGGATGAGGATGAAGACATGGAGGAAGAAACTGAGGCTGCACACCCTCCAATAAGGGTTCCCGCATATGTCCCTCTATGAAAGGGGAAGGCAAAGGTGCCCAAGGACCTCGATGAGAGCAAGAGCTCTCTGCAGACTCCGCTCGTCCCGAACAATATCATTTTTGAAGGAATGCACCTGGGACAGGTGCGGAGTCTGAAGTTCGAAGATTGGAATCTTGTCGACTACGAGAAATTCCCTCACTTGCCGACTGCACAGCTCATGAAGCCAAAGCAAAACACTGCAATAGGAGTCATAGATTTGGAGCCTCGCAAGTGGCTACGTGGAGATAAAAAGGTAGGGTTGTTGAACCTACTCTGGGTGTTGCATTACCATCGCGCCCTAGTGATTATCTTTATCTTTAAGCAGCTACTCTACCTGGTGCATGGTGGGTGTTTATGGATGGAGGAGCTCATCCCCATCATGGACCACCTAATCCATTGAATTACCCAACTCCTATGTAAAGGAGAAGACCACACAGACATTTCGGAGGGTAAAAGCAGTGATTTGGCCATTGCAGAGTGGTATAGACATATTTGGGCACTTCAAACCCAATCATGTATGTCAATAAACCAAGTGCTCTTTAACCCCTAAAAGTGTTGTTTCATATCCTAAAGGATCATGGTCAACTGATTACATCATTTCCCAGAAGTTCCACCTGAAAAACCACTCAGAACTGGCCAAAACTAGACCATACTGACTACTCCATGGTCAAGGTGTGATGCATACTAACTGCCACACTAGCCAGGTGTGATGCATACTGAAGAGGCCTCCTGTAGGGTCTGATGAGCGAGAATGGACAAATGGCTAAGAAAGTTTGCTAGGTGGATGCTCATAGAATCTTCTAGAGATTTCTCCCATGACACTTGCCTCTCTGAATTCGCCTAGGGATAAGTAAGAGATCAATGAAATCTCCAAGTGGAACCAAGAACTATCAGTGGAATGACACTAATCAAAAACCCAGAGCAACTCGCACCCTTGCAAGACATCTATAAATGGATCCCGCATCTGAGAGATCTGGAGGCTGGAATTTTGTAATTTGTAAGGAAGTGCTGTTGGATTCTCTTTGAGAAGGAACATTATATTTTTGGGTGATCTTGCTTTTCATGAGGTGAAGAGGGCTTTGATGCTGGGAGGATGATGTTGGATCAGACAGCTCGGTTGTAATCCTCTCTTCTATTATTAATAAAGTTCTTTTAGTTTTCCTCCATACAATCGTGTATTTGTGAATCTTGTTATTTGTGAATGCAATTGTATGTTCAATGTATTTCTGATTCTGCATTGTTTATGATATTATAGATCGAGATGCTTTGATGGTGTTTTGTTACTTTGACTCTATAGGTATTCTCTAAAGCGGGAAAAGTAGGAGATGAGTTGCAAGCTCTATCAATGGGGATAGAAATCAAGCAAGGAGTCAAGCAGAAGATCCAGGTTGGTCCTCTTTGCTTCTCTCTTATCTATCATACATAAAGGAAATCGCAAAGTGCTTTGATTGTTTGTTTCTAAGATAGCTACCCATATTAGTGGGACTAGTAGATTGAAAAGACATTGGTTTTCCCAGAAACAAAATGGTGACTCCACTGGAAAGCAATTAGTTTGTTTGTTTGTTATTGTTTTTCACTTTATAAACTACAGACGGAGCCTGGAGTTAGCCAGATAGCCTTCGAACTGCTCTTGTTATGCAATTGCAAATTAGATGAATGTTGTTTTAGTCAATCTCTAGGTTGGTTTATGAACTGAACATCTGACTTACAAGCATTCTAAATGCCCTTGAAGTAGCTCAATAACCTCCTAAGATCATACCCATGTACTTTTTGTTTACTATCCATCATAGCTCAGCCTAAATCACTGGACTTAGCTACAATTTTTGAGCAAAAATCCAACTCAGTTTCACTCCCTGGCCCATTGCACTGTATGTAACTGGAAGCCTATATGCATCACACCTCCCGTGTGTAGCAGGTGAGATGCATCCCTAATTCCCTAAAGGACAGGTGCGATGACTGAGTTATACTATTTCTCTCTTTGAAATTTGGATTTTTTTCTTCTTGTTTTCAACTCTATTCAGTTGTTTTGCTGCTTATGATCAGTATCTCATCACTGAATCCTCCTTCCTTTACATTGTTTAGCCTCCATTGATTAGGATTTGTAAATGTTTTTTAAGTATTTTTCATCGTTTACAGTCTTTCTTTGTCAAAAGTAGCTTAATCGAACTATCGTTTTAATGCAAAAATGTCATAACTGTCATTTTGAGTCAAAAAGAAGAGTGTTGTAAAGTCTTCCTCCTCTAGATAGTCGATTATACTTTTGACATTGTATTTGATTTGAATTGTTAATATTTGAAGTGTTGAAATAAGTTTTCCATTCAAAATCAAAAGTGTCGTTTTAGTCTTCCTTTCATTTTGAAAATAAATTGTCGAAATGTCACTTTAAAGAAAGTAGTTTAGTTCTGTACTTAGTTTTCCTTTTTGGCATTCTCACATTAAGGAAACAAAAAAAAAATACATGCATTTGCGTTTGAATTCAAACTGTGTGAGAAAGATGATTTAGGAAAATGCATTTAGTGTGTGCTTTTTGCTCTCTATTGAAAGAATCGTAATCTTCTTTACTTAGTAGCTAGGATTTTCATTGCTAAAAGAAATAAACGACTATTTATCATTTTAGATTGCATATTTACGAATTTTACATCTACATCACACGGTGAACCTTGAAAGACAAACATCTAAACAAGATCAACTATGATATAAATGTCAATGAACATAGAAATGCTTTGGAACCTAACGCAACACATCTAGAAGTCTAGCCTAGAGACTTGTTCTGGCATTGTAAAACATGGTAACTATCATTTTCATCAAAGGTTGGGTGATTCCTCCTCTTTGATATGATAAGTGCTAATACGGACTTGTGCTCCCCATACCGTCGCGTATATATTGGGAGACCATAATAGGCTGATATCCTTTATCCATAGGAAGCCATGTTTGTTGCCCTATTGATCGCAATGCACTGAACACAGCATTCGGGAAGATTGACTGCCGTACATAAAGTCCTTGGTAATTTCTCTTTAATTTATCACTAAGGTGTATATTACAGTTTTGCGATTGGTTTGGTGATCCCTCTATCTAGATTTCTAGAGTGGTCATTTTCATTCCTTTTTGACTCCTTAAAAGAAAAGGTCCATCTAAGCACTTGTCACTTCAGGCTCATTAAAAATCGAAGGCGACTAGAGTCATCTTTAGCTTTTTCTTGACTCTTAAAAATTGAAAAAGCAAAGTTGTGTCAAAATGTCATTAAAATTTATTTAAATCGGAATAACATCCTTGTTCCTTCATTGATCTTAGGTTGAATATAATGGAGTCAACCAATCAAGGAACCCCTCTTGGGGGGAATCCTAGTCCTTTCTCTTCTTAGGGAGATATTGGTCCTCCATATATGGCTACATTGTCCCTTCCAAGAATTACAATTGGCCTACCAATATGGCTATTCTCAACCTCTATCATTCAAAATACCATAATTCCTCAGCAATCGAATCAGCAACTAGTTGACACCGAAAGTGACCCTTCGCCTTCTAATTCGCTTGTTTCTCCCTCCCCTTCAAGATATTTGCTTGGCGAAAATAATGATACTAGTAACCAAGTGGTTGAGAAGAAGAAGGGAAGGAGAAGAAGAAGAAGAAGTCAGTTAAGCAAGGGGCAATAATGAATCATCTCGTGAAAATCCACACATTAAATCTCCTAGATATCCTTGTCTAATTTGCAAAGGAAACCATTTTCATTGAGATTGTCCTTGCATTCCGCGAATCTTGAGAGAATGGTCTCCCCGTTCGCACCATCCGGTGTCATAAACCTCTGGTGATCAGGTTGTTAGCACACCATCAACTAGTGAAAATGAAAGTCCTGGACAGGAAAGAAAGATCAAAACTCCATGTTTATTATGTGAAGGAGACCATCACCTTCCCGCTATCCTTTTCTAGATGAGGCCAAGAGAATATTGCATAATCATCCTGCTTCACTGCAGCCACTTCCACCTAGATACAACAAACTCTTACCAATTCCATCGCTAGTTGAAAACCCAACTTGCATAACTCAATTGTCGGTCAAAATGCCTATCATTGAAAGTGAACCTTCTAAGTTCATACTAGACCAAAGTTGAAAGGTCAAGATGGCAATCGACCCAGTCTTGCCTTCAGAAGGTCCACCTTCAGATAATGTTATTTCCAAAGAGAATCAAAACGATGCAGTTCAAATTATTTTTCTTAATACAGAGTCTGATGAACTTGGGGGCAATCCACCCATTCCTTTACAACAGGAGGAAAGTCCCCAGTTCAAGAGGTTCATCCAGCCATTTATCCAGTACTCCCTCTGAGCAGTCTAGTCATTTCCTTTGATTGGAATCAACTAGCAAGACCCCACCTTCCATCTAATGTACCAAACTAGATCATAGTACAAGTTTACAAAATGATCATGTATGGCACTATCATAGATGAAGGGGCTTCAATGAGTATCCTTTCCTCAACTACTTAGAAAGCACTTGGTTTGCCAACGCTTCTGCCTAAGATACAAAATTTGTCAAGCTTTAACAAAGGAACCAGTCGACGATTAGGGATCCTTCCAATGTTGCTAATAACTTTGAAAAGGAAAACCATTCACTTGAACGTGATGGTAGTCCAAGGGCCATTAGATTACAATCTACTCCTTTGGCATGACTACGTTTATAGCATGTAAGCTATTGTTTCCACTCTCTTTCGAGTGACGTGTTTCCTGCATGAAGGAAAAATGGTATAGCTTGTCGACTAGCTTTCATTTCCCAGTTCAAACATAAGTCAAACATCATCCCTAAATGGTCTCTTTGCGTCAAGAATGTCTCTTCAACCTTCATTTCATCCACCTAATTACCACAAGTAGTCCGGTGAATGTAATGAAGCTTAGGGGCATGCACCTTAGTCTGCTTCGGTAGGCGAACCCAACTGAAAAAGTAAGTTTCTCGACAGGTTATGTGAATGGAAGCTCACACCATTCACCTTTGTCTATTTCAATGGACAAAGGCAAGGAAGTGTTTTTGTCTAACCACTGACAAAAACAATCCTACCTAACCGTAGGGACTTCCATATGGTAACTGTTATAGACATATTTGGGCACTGCAACCCCAATCACATATGTCCATAAACCAAGGGCTTCTAAGTCCCTAAAAGTGTTGTTTCATACCCTAAAGGAACAAGGTTAGTCGATTACATCATCTCCCAGAAGTTCTCCATGAACAACTAGTCAGAACTGGTCAAAACTAGACCATCTCACCTACTCCATGGTCAAAGTGCGATGCATCCCACCTAATGCACACGGGGTGTGTGATGCATACTGAAAATCCCTTCTATGGGGTGTGATGGGCAAGAGTAAACAAATGGCAAAGACAGTTTGCAAGGTGGATGATCATGGAATCTTCTAGAAACTTCTCCTGCGACACTTGCCTCTCTGAATTCACCCAGGGATGAGTAAGAGATCATGAAATATCCAAGTGGAATTGAGAACTACCAGAGAAATGACACTAATCAAAAACCCAAAAGCTAACTCACCCACCTACAAACATCTATATGTGGATCCCTCATCCTAGAGATCTAGAGGTTGGAATTTTGAATCTTTTAATGAAGTACTGTTGGTTCCTTTATGGAACATCATAGTGTTGGGTGATCTAGCTTTTCATGAGGTGAAGAAGAGCTTTCATGCTGGGAGGATGGCGTTGGGTCAGATCAATGGGTTGTAATCCTCTCTTCTACCACTTCTATCAATAAGCTATTTGAGTTTTCCTCCATTTTCTTGTTTGTCTTTGAATATTGAATTGATATATGAATTTGTATGGTAAATATATATCAGATCCTATATTGTTTATGATTGTAGATCTCTATTCTTTGATGGTATTATGCTACTTTGACTCTACAGATGTTCTTTGAAACAGGACAAGCGAGGAAGGAGTGGTAAAGATCTGTCAAAGGAGAGAGGAAACAAGCAAGGATCCAAGTGAAAGATTGAGGTAGGTACTCTCTGCTTCTCTCTCATCTACTTCTCATAAAGGAAAACATAAGTGAATTTAGTTTGTCTGTTTCTAAGATAACTACCCGTCTTAGTGGGACTAGCAGCTCTAAATGGACACTAGTTTTCCCAATAACAAAATGGCAACTCCGCTGGGGAGTGAATAGCTTGTTTGCTTGTTACTAGTTTGTTTACTTTATAAAATACAGACGGAGCCTAAAGTTATGCCAGCTAGCCTTCGAACTGCTTTTTCTATGCAACTGAAAAGTAGATAAACGTTTCTTTAGTCAATCTCCGGGTTAGTTTATGAATCAAAAATCTGACTTGCAAACATCCTAAGTGCCCTAGTGGTGGCTCAAGTAACCTCATTAGACTAGCCATTATGTTTTGTATTTACTGGCTATCATTAGCTCAGCCTAAATCCGTGAACTAAGCTACAAACTATGACCAAAAACCAAGTTAAAGTCTCGTCCCTAGACCATCGTACTTTCTCCTTTTGATAGTTTGGATGCATCGCACCTCCCGTGTGTTGTAGGTGAGATGCATCCCTGTTTCCCTGTGTTACAGGTGCGCTGATCAGATAAGACTGTTTCTGCCTCTAGATTTTGGTTTTTCTTCACTCTCTTCAAATTTATTTAGGAGTTTTGCTACCTGTGATTAGTATACCACTATTGAAACTCCCTTCCTTTGCATTATTCATCCTCCATTGTACAAAGAATTGTGAATGTTTTTATGTATTTTTTGCCATTTACAGTTCTCCTTTACAAACAGTAGCTTAATCGAACTGTCGTCTTTTGATCTGAAAGTGTCGCAAGTGTCGTTTTCAGTCAAAGAAAAGAATCATCCTGTTTTTAATAGTCGATTACACTATTACTCTTGTATTTGATTTGAATTAATAGTATTTCAAGTGTCGAAAGCAGTTTTCAATTCAAAATCGCAAAGTGTCGTCCTTGTCTTCCTTTCATCTTTTGAAAAGAAAATTGTTAGTACTGTCACTTTGAAAAGATAATTTAGATTTGTACTTAGCATTCTTTTTGTCATTCACACATTAAGAAAGCAGAAAACAAATACATGCATGTGTATTTTCATTTAAATTTCTTATGGAGATTGATCTAGGATAGTGCATTTTAGTGTGTGCTCTCTGCTCTATGTTGAAAGAATTTCGCTTCTCTTTCCTTAGTAGCTAGGATTTTCATTGCAAAAAGAAGAGTAAAACCACTGTTTATCATCTTAGATTGCATATTTAGGAGTTGTATAGCTACATCACGGGGTGAACCTTAAAGGCAAACTTCTTAAGAAAGATCAACCGTAAAATAAATTTCAATGAACATAAAAATCCTTTGGAACCTAACGCACAACATTTAGAAGTCTAGGCTAGAGACATATTCCAGCATCGTAAAGCCTAGTAACTATCACCTTCATCGTAGGTTGGGTGATTCCTCCTCTTTGAGATGACAAGTGTCAGTATGGCCTTGTGCTCCCACGTAACGTCGAGTATATATTGGGGGACCACAATAGGCTATATCCTTTATCCTTAAGAAGCTGTGTCTGCCACCCTATCGATCGCAATGCACTGAACACAGCATTTGAGAATATTGACTATCGTACCGTAAAAAGTATTCTACAGCTTTGTGATTGGTTTGGTAATCCCTCTGTCTAGATTTCTAGGGTAGTCACTTTTGTTCCTTTTTAGACTCCTTAAAATAAAAGGTCCATCTGAGCACTTGTCACTTTAGGCTCATTAAAAACCAAAGGCAACTAGAGTCATCTTTAGCTTTTTCTAGACTCTTAAAAATTGAAAAAGCAAGTTGTGTCAAAGCGTCAAAAAATTTATTTTAATCAGAATAACGTCACTGTTCCCTCATTGATCTTAGGTTGAGTATGGATTCCACCAACCAAGGATTTCCCCTTACGGGAAATCTTAGTCCCTTATCCTCTTGGGGAAATGTTGGTGCACCTCATATGGCCACATTATCCATTCCAGGACTGATAATTGGCCTGCTAGTATGGCTCTTCTCGACCTCTGTCGTTCAAAGCACCATGATTCCTGAGCAATCAAATCAACAACTAGATGATACTAGAGTTACCCCCCAACCTTCTACTTTGTTTGTTTCTCCCTCTCCTTCTTCCTCTTCACTTAGTGAAGATAAAAACCAAGTAACTTAGAAGAAGAAGAAAGGGAAGGAGAAGAAGAAGAAGATGCCAACGGTAAAAGGGGGAAACCAAGCATCGTCTAGTGAAAATCCACACACTGCACCATCCAAACCTAAATCTCCATGTGTCATTTGCAAAGGGGACCACTATCATCGAGATTGTCCTTGCATCCCATGGATCTTAAGGGACTGGTCTCCCTGCTTGCACAATCCAGTGTCCTCAACCTCTAACGATCATGTTGAAAGTACACCATCAACTAGTGAAAACGAAGTCACTGGACAAAGAGGAAGATCTAAAATTCCTTGTAGACTGTGTGAAGGCGACCATGCCATCCACCACTGTCCCTTCCTAGACGAAGCTAAAAGAGTCTTAGACAACTGTCCTACTTCACCACTATGGCTTCCTCCTGGATACAAGAAACTCTTTCCGAGTCCATCACTAGTTGAGAATCCGACTGACACACCTTTGTGGTCGGTCGAAGCATATATCATTGAGGATAAAACCTCTGAGTCCACACCAAACCAAAGTCAACATGTCAAGATGGTAGTCGATCTAGTCTTGTCTTCAGAAGGTCTCCCTTCAGATGATACAGTCACCAAAGAGAACGACACTGTTCAAATTCTCTTCATAAACACAGACTCCAATGAACATGGGTGCAATATACTCGTTCCTTTATTGTAGGAAGGAAGTTCATCAGAGATTTATTCATCTATTTATTCGGTCCCACCTCCAAGCAATCTAGTTGTTTCCTTCGATTGGAATCTACTAGGTAGACCCCGTCTACCATCTAATGTACCATTCTGAATCATCATACAAGCTTGCATAATGGTCATGGTCAGTGCTATCATAGATGAGGGGGCTTCTGTGAGTATCCTTTCCTCAACTGCTTGGAAAATGCTTGGTTCACCATTGCTTCTACCTGAGATGCGAAATCTGATAGGCTTCGACAAAGGAACCAGTGCACCATTAGGGATCCTTCCAAATTTGCCTATAACTTTGAGAAGGAAAACCATTTATCTGAACATGGTGGTAGTCCAAGGACCTTTAGATTACAACCTACTCCTTGGGTGTGACTACATTTATAGCATGGGAGCTATTGTTTCCTCACTCTTTCGAGTGATGTGTTTTCCGCATGAACGCGAAGTGGTCCAACTCATAGACCAGCTTTCATTCCCTGGTTCACACATAGCTAATAGTCAAGTGCCATTCCTATCTAGTATTTTTGTGCAAGGAATGTCTCATCAATATCCAGTCCATCCACGTGATGAGCGTGAGTGATTCAGTGATTGTGACTAAAACACAGGAGGCATGTACCCTGGTCTACTTTGGCAGGAAAACCCCAGTTATAAGGTAGGTTTCCGTGTAGGAATATGACTAGTATGACACACTTTCCCATTGAGGAAAATGGGATTAGACTGGAATAAGATTCCTCCGTCAGAAGGTATGCCTTTCCCAACAAAGCCAAGGAAGTGTTTTTTCTACAAATTGAATGGTAACCTGGAAACTCTACTTCATTATACATGGGGGCATGCAAACCTTTTTGCATGCAAGTCAAAAGAGACCATTTATTTTCTTAGTTTGTAGGTTCTTAACTCTTTAAAATCGTAGGATTGGTTGTTCCTAGCTTACATAATGAAAGGATTCAGAACAAAGTTTCGAATGGGGCAAGCTCCCTAAAAAATGAACCTATCAATGAGACATCCTTATTATATGATTGCCACAAGCAGTTTTACGTGAAGTTCAAGCTCGTTAAAAAATAAACCTAGGAATGAGCATATGTTCCACCAGAGTTTAAGCTCATTAAAAAATGAACCTACCTTCGGTAAATAACCATTGCGACCGCATTATTATCAACTTTTGAGCCTTGGTCGTGTTCTCACCATCACCTCCACTCTTTTTAGCCGATCACACGCCTCCATTTGATTGTTTACCCCTTTTGAGGAATAACTGCGATGAGTGATCCTATTAGCCACCTTCTTTACATTGTCATGATTGAAAAGTTCCAAACCTTACCTGGAACCAGTTGCTATCCAAAATCATCACTCGTTCCTCAAAAAACGAGTCTCCTTTAAGCTCTTTTCATCTGACTTGTAAAATATGAAAAGATTTCCAAGCAATTGGCCTCTCCAGCTAGTTAAAGTGATTGGAAGTGCCATCCCTCCTCTAGATTTTAATCTTTTTGGACCTGAGGGATCATTACACCAAAATATCGAGAACTTGTCTTGTTCGGCTCGTTAAAACTATCGCAAAGTCATCCCTTTCGTATTATTCTATACTTTTTCGAACTTAAGGGATTATGCTAAGGAAAAGCATTACTAAAGTTTTCTTCCATACTCTTTTCAAACTCTCTAAAATTAAAAATGACCAAGTTATCCTTGTTGTTAATCTCAAGAAAAAAATAGTGACAAACTTGTCCATGCAAACAAGAATGAGTTTCACTGTTGCTAGGCTCGTTAAAACATAGCAACGGGTTTTCCCAAAGGGAAAATTATAGAATAAGCATATGTTATCCTCCTCAAGCTTGACAAAAATAAAGAGGCACTAGTCAGCAATGATTGGGGAAAAACTGGGAAGAAAACTTGTAGAAACTTTGTTGGTAGCAAGTTGCTCTTGAACATTACACTTTCTCTCCATCACCATGATTGAGTCAGGTTGGGTTATTCCATTCACTGGTCATATCACCATTGGTCCACCGTACCATCCATCTTTGGGTTAACGCTACCAATCCATTTCAGTGTCGCTGATATGTTCAAGAGAAGTCACTCAGAGAATTCACCAACCTAGCTTGTGTCTCATCTAATGCAATACCTTCACCCTTCATTCTTTCATGACTGCCACCCTGAACCTTGTATCATCATATCATTTTCACCTCCACAAAATCATTTGCTCTGTTTTGTGCCATAGATGTGGGATTCATCCCTCCTACGACAGGTCACTTCTTGTCGACATCAGCTCATTATCCAAGAAGTTGACTTACGAACAACCCTTTCAGTACTTTGAAGCTTGCATGCCTCAATGGCAAGTTTCTCACTTCTGGCAATAGGTTTACATCAATGGCCTTCGACCAAAAGATTTTGCGTGGTGTTCAATTGCAAGTCCCATTCCCACACCACGTGAATTGTACTGTTCTACCTTGAGGGTCATCATCATTATCGTTGATTCCTCTTGGGCCTGTTAACAGCTTACATCATTGGCTGGTAATCAGGCAATGTCTTTCCATGTGCGACTTCAGAACATCTTTTCACATGGATCGACTTGTACTTCAGGTGAAGATTGAATGAGTTTGAAGACCCTAGATTTAGTTTCATCCATCTGGGCTACGATATATTCAAGAAAATAAAAACATCAAATCTACATCATAGCTACACAGATAATCATCCAAGCTAAGGGATGATGGCTCTACCAGAATCATCAGTCTACCATACAGACGATTGTCTGTCTTATGTACATGAAAATGAATTTATAAAAGCTGAGCATGGGAATGCCAGTCTCAACTAGATCATGAAAATATTATGAAGATAATGTATTGTATTGTATCTTATTACAGGTCATCTTCCAGTTTGAAAAACCTCGGATCCTCATGATAAAGCATTTCACCCGACATCAAAAGATTTACGACCTCATGCTTTAGGGGGGAAACTATTATAGGTATATTTGGGCACTACAACCCCAATCACATATGTACATAAAACAAGGGCTTATAAGTCACTAAAAGTGTTGTTTCATACCCTAAAGGAACAAGGTCAGTTGATTACATCATCTCCCAGAAGTTCTCCATGAACAACTGCTCATAACTGGTCAAAACTAGACCATCTCACCTACTCCATGGTCAAAGTGCGATGCATCCCACCTAATGCACACGGGAGGTGCAATGCATGTTGGAAAACCCTTCTATGGGGTGCGATGGGTGAGAGTAGACAAATGGTACAGATAGTTTGCAAGGTGGATGATCATGGAATCTTCCTGAAACTTCTCCTATGACACTTGCCTCTCTGAATTCGCCCAGGGATGAGTAATAGATCATGAAATCTCCAAGTGGAATTTAGAACTATCAGATAAATGACACTAATAAAAAACCCAAAAGCTGACTCACCCACCTGCAAACATCTATATATGGATCTCTCATCCTAGAGATCCAGAGGCTGGAATTTTGCATCTTGTAACGAAGTGTTGTTGGTGTCTTTTTGGAACATCATAGTTTTGGGTGATCTAGCTTTTCATGAGGTGAAGAAGGGATTTCATGCCGGGAGGATGGCATTGGGTCAAATCAATGGGTTGCAATCCTCTCTTTTACCACTTCTATCAATAAAGCTATTTGAGTTTTCCTCCATATTCTTGTATGTCTTTGAATATTGAATTGATATATGCATTTGTATGGGCAATATATATTTGATTCTATATTGTTTATGATTGTAGATCTCTATGCTTTGATGGTATTATGATGCTTTGACTCTATAGGTGTTCTTCAAAATGGGACAATCGAGGAAGGAGCGGCAAAGATCTGTCAAAGCAGAGAGGAAACAAGTAAGGAGCCAAGCGAAATATTGAGGTTGGTACTCTCTGATTCTCTCTCATCTACTTCTCATAAATGAAAACACAAGTGACTTTAGTTTGTTTGTTTCTAAGATAGCTACCCGTCTTAGTGGGACTAGCAGCTCTGAATGGATATGATTTTTCCTTATAACAGTAACCTAGAGACTCTCCTTTTGTCACTACCTGGGGGCATGCAAACCTTTGTATGCAAGTGAAAAATGGCCAATTTCATTTTTTAGCTTTTTAGTTTCAACTTCTTATGTTAGGCGATTGGTCTCACCACCATTCACCTTTGTCTGTAGTGTGTAGACGAAGCAGAGGAAAGGTTGTGTCTAGATGAAAGACAAAACCATCCTACCTAATCTCAGTAGTTCCTTAACTTTTAGTGTAGTTAGCTATGTAGTTTGGTCATTTCTAGCCCACATAAAAAGGCAATGAGTAAAGTTTCGCATGGTGCAAGCTTGCTAAAAAATGAACCTACCAGTGAGAGACATCTTTTAAACAACTGGCATGAGCAATATTTCCGCAACTTTCCAGCTCACTAAAAAATAATCCTACCACTAAGCATAGTTTCTTCTGATTCAAGCTCATTAAAAAATGAATCCACCCTTGGTAAATAACCTTTGTGATCACCCTGCCATCAGCCTTTTGAACCTTGGTTGTGTTCCTACCATCACCTCCATTCTTTTGGCTGATCATACACTTCCACTTGATTGTTTCCCCTTTTGAGGAACAGCTGTGATGAGTGATTTTATTAGCCACCCTCTTCACACTACCATGTTTTGAGAAGTTCCAAACTTACTTGGAACTAGTTGCTACCTGAAAACATCACTTGTTCCTCAAAAACGAGTCTCTTTTAAGCTTTTTTTAGACTCGTTAAATATGAAAAGATTGTCAAGCTACTGGTCTTTCCAGCTCGTTAAAGTAAGGGGAAGCGCCATCCCTCCTCTACATTTTAATATTTTTGGACCTGAGGGATTATCAAACAAAAAGATCAGGCGCTTGTCATTTTCAACTTGCTAAAGCGATCGAAAAGTCATCCCTTTCGTATTATTTTATACCTTTTCAGAGTTAAGGGATTATGCTATGAATAAGGACTGTTCGAGTTTCCTTTTTACCCCTTTCCAAACTCTCTAAATATGAAAAGGACCAAGCTATCTTTGTCGTTAAACTCGTTAAAACAATAGCGAAAAACTTGTCCACCTAGACAAGAACAAGTTTCACTGTCGCTAGACTCGCTAAAACATAGCGACAGGTTTGCCCGAAGGGAAAATTATAGAACAAGCATATGTTATCCTCCTCAAGCTTGACAAAAATAAAGAGGTATTGGTCAGCAATGACTACGGAAAAAGGGAAGAAAACTTAAAGAACTTCATTGGTAGCAGGTCGCTCTTGAACATGACACTTTCACTCCATCACCATGATTGAGTCGGGTTGGGTTATTCCGTTCACCAATAATATGACCATTGGTCCTCCACACAATCCATATTTTGGGTTAATGCTACCAATCCATTTCAATGTCACTGGAATTTTCAAGAGAAGTCATTCAGAGAATTCACCACCTAGCTAATGCTTCATCCACTGCAATACCTTCACCCTCCATTTTTTATGACCGCCATTCCTGAACCTTGTATCATCAGATCGTTTTCACCTCTAGAAAATCATTTGCTTCATTTTGTGTTGTAGATGTGGGATACATTAAGGCCCTCCTACGAGGGGTCACTTCTTGTCGACATCAGTTCATTATCCAAGAAATTGACTTAGAAACAACCCTTTCAATACTTTGAAGCTTGCATGCCTCAATGGCAAGTTTCTCACTTCCGGCGACAGGTTTACAACAATGGCCTTCGATCGAAAGATTTTGCATGATGTTTGACATCGACTCATATATTCACACCACATGAATTGTACTATAGTAACTTGAGGGTCATTATCATTATCAGTGATTCCTCTCGCACCTATTAACAACTTACATCATTGGCTGGTAATCAAGCGATGTCTTTCCATGTTCAACTCCAGAACATCTTTTCACATGGATCGACTTGTACATTGGGCAAAGATTGAATGAGATTGAATACCTCGGATCTAGTTTCATCCATCCAAGTTTTGATATATTCAGGAAAATAAAGACATCAATTGTACATAGAATTTGCACAGATGATCATCCAAGCTAAGGGTTGATGACTCTAAATATAAAGAATCACCAGTCTGCAAAAGCAGATGATTATCTGTCCTATGTACATGAAAATGAATTTATAAAGCTGAGCATGAGAATGCCCACCTCATCTAGATCATGAAAATATTATGATGATGATGTATTGTATTGTACCTTATATAGGTCACCTTCCAATTCGAATACCTGGGATCCTCATGATAAAGCATTTCACCTGACATCAAAAGATTTACGACCTCATGCTTTAGTAGGCAACTGTTATAGACATATTTGGGCACTTCAACCCCAATCATGTATGTCGATAAACGAAGGTGTCTTTAACCCATAAAATTGTTGTTTCATACCCTAAAGGATCATGATCAACTGATTACATCATTTCCCAGAAGTTCCACTTGAAAAACCACTCAGAACTGGCCAAAACTGGACCATACCGACTGCTCCATGGTCAAGGTGTGATACATACTATCTGCCACACTAGCTAGGTGTGATGCATATTGAAGAGGCCTTTTGTAAGGTGCGATGAGCGAGAATGGACAAATGGCTGAGACAGTTTGCTAGGTGGATGCTCATAGAATCTTCTAGAAACTTCTCCCATGACACTTGCCTCTCTGAATTCGCCCAGGGATAAGTAAGAGATAAATGAAATCTCCGAGTGGAACCAAGAACTATCAATGGAATGACACTAATCAAAAACCTAGAGCTGACTCACACCCTTGCAAGACATCTATAAATGGATCCCTCATCTGAGAGATCTGGAGGCTGAAATTTTGTAATTTGTAAGGAAGTGTTGTTGGTTTCTCTTTGAGAAGGAGCATTGTATTGTTGGGTGATCTTGCTTTTCATGAGGTGAAGAGGGATTTGATGCTGGGAGGTTGACGCTGGATCAGACAGCTGGGTTGTAATCCTCTCTTCTATTATTAATAAAGTTCTTTTAGTTTTCCTCCATACAATCATGTATTTATGAATCTTGTTATTTGTGAATGAAATTGTATGTTCAATGTACTTTTGATTCTTTATTGTTTATGATATTATAGATCGAGCTGCTTTGATCGTGTTTTGTTACTTTGACTCTACAAGTATTCTCTGAAGCAGGACAAGTAGGAGAGGAGATGCAATCTCTATCAAGGGGGAGAGAAATCAAGCAAGGAGTCAAGCAGAAGATCCAGGTTGGTCCTCTTTGCTTCTTTCTTATCTATCATACATAAAAGAAATTGCAAAGTCCTTTGATTGTTTGTTTCTAAGATAGCTACCCATCTTAGTGGAACTAGCAGATTGAAAAGACACTAGTTTTCCCGGAAACATGTAGGCCTTGAAAAAGAAATACAAGCTAGAGAAGAAAAAGAGGGGTTACGCAATCTCTAGTATCAACAACAAGATAGTCAGAGTTGCGACTAAGATACTAGAAAGTAAGGTCATACAGAAGTTCCAGATAGATCTGGTGCCTGCACTTGTTGTTGCACTTGTTGAGCAGTGCATAGAGGGGGTCCAGTTTAACTAGTCTAAATTTTTGTGCAAGGAGTTCCTGGAGAATTTTCATGAGGCACAAGAGCAAGGGAAAACCTTCCACTATGCATGGCTTCTACTATCCATAGTACTGTTGAATGGGGAATTTCCTGAGGACAGCGAGTTCCCCACAATTGCAAGGGATCTCCCAGAAGCCGTGAAGTATGCTTCGATGTGGGCTACTAAATATGCACACTGCATCCAAGACAGTAAAATATTTTGGGTGTTCATGGAGATGAACATTCGAATGAGGATTAACCGCAAGTCACGGTTATCACCCACTGTCTACAATAGCCTACGTTTTTTTGCAGAGTTTAAAGAGGAATTTCATCACATCTACTTCAGGGTGTGCAAGGACCCTCCAAGGAAGTGGAATGACCTACCATATATCGCCACAAATGTTATGATCTTCAACATATTAGAGACATGGCCACCGAAATGGTGTGACCCAGACATCTCTGTGGTGCAAAAGTCTGCTGCACAAAAAAAGGAGGAAGCAAAATTGTGCATGGCACAATTGGCAGAAAAGAGAAGGAAAGAAGTAGTAGTAGCAAAGGCACATGAAGCATGGGATGTTGTGTAGACAGTAGTAGAATAGTAGAAGGCAACAGAATAGCAAAAGGCAACAGAAACAGAATGCACGGGCCAGAATTTGCCTTCACCTAAGAGGTAGAGGAGGGAAGCGCGAACCCACAGACAACATCAACACTATTGAAGTGCCCACACCCGAGAGAGCAAATGGGGTCACGAAAGAAGGTAAAAGCATCGAAGATGTGTATCAACCCGATCACCCTTACTAAGGGAGATCTGCATGATATAGGAGAGACAGTGCACGACGTCACCATAGAGGCCCTCTAGAACTTTGGGGAGGAGAATCAGATTGTGTTGGGGGCCCTTCGAGAATAGATTCAGGAGTTGCAAGTGCACACTCCTTAGGTTGGTACTCTCTCAACCTGCCTCGTAATAGGAACAATCGTGGCCAAGGAAATGTTGCACGCTCATATGACTAACACAATAGTGCTACCAGAAGGTGTATTGGTTACTGCAAATGAGGTCGACAAGCCTACAGTCAGTACATTGAAAGGAATAGGGATTAACATGGCTGCTCTCCCTCGAGAGGTGCTCTATGTTCTGCAGGATAGGATTACAGCAGAACTCTGGGCTAGGGAGAGACACACATTGCAGGTGTTGAGAAAACAAAGGATCAACATGGAGCAGTTGAGCTTGCAGCGCGATGAGGTTGAGTCTCAGAATATGCAGATGCTATAGGTAATTGAAGAAGCCTGCTAGATGGTCCCTGAGCTGACCATCCCAGCAGAAGCACCAACAGAGGCATACATCCAGAGATTAGCAGCTGGGGCGAGCAAGGCATGAGAAGAAATGGCCAAGGTTCAACTGGAGGTGAACCTTTAGATAGTAGAGCTAAGGTTGAAGGCACAACCTTGAACTCCTCTAGAGGTAAGTGAACAGTGCGCCAACGCCGTTACATCAGGGATGCAAGAGATCAGCAGTGCAGTGAGGGACTACACCAGAATGTTGGAAGAATCGTTCGAGGTCCTCACACCTCCGCAAGAAGACCCGAACATACAATGTTTAGAAATAGAGGCACTTGAGTTACAGCAACCATATTACAACGTCAAAGGGACTGCACTGACAGTGGCCCTCACACAGAGTCTCGAATGCAATGGGACAAAGCGCTTAGGGAGAAAGTAGACGTAGTGCAACACAGAGAAGCAGTTTTGAAGGCACGTGTTCAGCCTTCGATCGAAGAGGCCTTCGTAATCACAACAACAATTGAAGGCAAGCTCGCGTAGATGTAGGGGACATAGGAACAGATACAGGGAAGCAGTTCCGACACTCCGGTCTCAGAAGAACGCATACAAGATATACAGTAGGCAACCATTTAGTGCACTGTAGAACTTGCAGCAGTCCGAGTAGAGTTGGGAGGTCTCTGTGTGAAGATCTCTGCACTGACAGAGTGACTCGAGGGTGAATCACAATGTTTGTGTTGGGGGCTTGTTGGGCATAGGATCCCCTCAAGGCAAGTTTTGGGGCTTAAAGTGCTATCAGATAAAATGCACGGTGTATAGAGAATTAATATACCCTCAAAGGTCTTCCCAGGACCTTCAGTAGACTATAAGATTATATGCAACCATCACAAAGTTATATGCATGTTCACAAACAATAACTAACTATCAAAGTGGGAGAATTAGATTACCTCAAGCCTCCATGTAGATTTTTTGGAGAGCACAATGCAGCTAGGTGGAAGTCCCCTGAGCCGACTCCAGATCAAGTCCTGCACATAGAAGAGATAAGCATAATCACAGCATACAACTCTAATAACTAATACATGAATACATAAAAGAACATCTAGTTACACATAACTAAGCTACTCATGTTAAAAGATATTGGATATACAAATGAATGAATGATAGTTTCAACACCACGAAGTAGACAGTACAACTAAAGTTCTATATTAATTTTGGAAGAGTGATTACAACCATCTATTGAATTAGCCTTCCCTTACCTCTCCAGCTTCTCTCTCTCTCTCTCTCTTCTTGCCAACTTCTTATGATTTGAGACAATGCTCAACAGTCAAGTATGCTATCCTTTCAAATGATCTGACCTCTATCACCATAGCCCTAGCTTTGCTTATGTAGCAATTGAGTTAGGGTTGCCAAGTTCCTCCTTGAGTTCCCTAGGGTAAAAGCAATGAAGTTTCCATGATTTTCAACTCTTTCTCATTTGCCTTCTTCTTTAGGATTAGAAAGCGTCCAAATAGGTCGAATTTGGATGTTTCCTTTCTTTTCTCGAGTGATTTTAGGAACAAATATCTAGACATTTATGAGTCAATTCATTCCTTTGACCATTATAACTTCATTAGAATTCATTAACATTGTTCCCATACTAGAAACTTGAGTTAGTAGGGTCACTAATGCACCCTCAGGCTTGCAGAGAAGCTTTATAGAGCAGGTTTTCAGTGCATAGCCAACATTAGTGTGGAAACAAGGCATGTAATTTTGGTCTTTTCTTCAGCTATCCTATCTTTCTCCTCTGAGCTGATGAGGGGGTCAATTTGTTGTTTAACATAAATCCCAAGTTTTGACTAAGTCTGATGTAAAGTCTCCACGATTTGTGGGTGCGAAGCATTAAGTTTTAATTGAGTCATAGGGTTGTTCACCCTTACTTTTGTAAATGTAGTGTCGGCTTGAGAGTTCTACCCATAGTCCGTGGACCATGGGATTGTATAAATAGAGTGAAGCATTGAGTGTAAAGAAAGGATAATGATGGGAGAAAATAAATCCATGAAGCATTGAGTCAAAGTGTGGAGTCGTGTCCTTGGGTCATAGAGTAGGAGAAGGCTCTGCAACTGAGTGCACAGAAGCCTAGTAGTTCGTAGTTGAGTGCGCGAACACCTGCAGTTGAGTGCATAGGGTAGGTTGAGTCTGTAACCATTTGAAGAATTAATAAAGAGAAGTTATACAATATTTCTATGTATCTTTTTATGTTTTATGCATTGAAGTATATTGGGTATAAATTGCAAGTTTACTGTTTATTCGTTGCGCGAACTTATATGAATGTGTTGAATAAGTGAAGATAATCTAAAGTATATGTTTACACGAAGATAACTAATTGTTATAATAATATAAGTAAGATCTGTGATGTGACTTGGGAGAATAGCATAGATCACTACTCTAGCAGCGCAGAAGCCCCACAGCCCCTAGTTAGGGATACACGAAGATGAATATAACAGGTCCACGAAGGCCTCACAAGCCAGGAAATCACGCAAAGTAACTTGTTTGAAAGTATTCACATTTGAACTAAATCAGCCCCTCAGACATCTCAAGGGTGTGAAAACCTGGTTCTAGCATCCTCGTTACTGCTTTGGGTGAGACCTAAAACTATGCTCCATGGATTATTGCTAAAAGGGCCAATAGTATAGGGATATGTTTGGCTAATTAACTTTGAACCTGGGTCAAGCCCCAATAAGCCAACAACCATGATTTTGGAAAGGTGCCCAGGATGTTTATAAAACCACGCACCCACAACTACTTTGGAACTCCTTCAATGTTCCATATGTCCTTACATTTTTGCAAATGTTGTCGAGGGTTAGAGTCATCCTTATACTTGAAAAGATCTTGAGGATACTCCCCTTTTTGTTGGAATCTAACTTCCATTATTATTTTGATATTCTCCCATTATAGAAGGTAGTTATGGTGAAATTTCCACCACCTTTTCAGTGTTACCTGTAATGTGAAATTTAGCAGAGGTACTTTGTGTTCTTCAAGAATGATTGCATAAATTATGTTGATAAAATAATTGAATAAATCTATACCCTTTAAAATAGGGAAGTCTCATACCGCACTGTCAATCCAGTTGATCTTACATATTTTGGTGCATTGCTTAGTGTTCATTTTGTATCCACCCTATTGCCAATAATCCCAAGTGACTTATGCGCTGACCTATGAACTCTAAATTCTCTGTCAGTTGATGGACCCTTCATCCATTGGGTTGATGTAATCCTCCCTTCTTCTTGTTGTTAGCCTATACATTTGATTAGAAAATCTTGGTTCTTCCCTGTCATCTATCAGTTCTGTGAATCTCAGTCCTTTATAGGGATCTAGAGGTTGGATTGATCTAACCCCTTCTAATTCAAAGGTCAGTAGTTCCTTATTTAAATCAATTATGGCATAGTTATCAAAAGCCCAATCTATTTCGAGCAACATCAGGTAGGGTTTCTTACCCCCATGATGCCTATCACTTCAAAGTCCACATAGATCTTCACCCCCACTATATCGACTTCCACACCTTCCATTCATCCAGCTGGGAGGATACAATATTGATTTTCCATACGCAATTGTATTGGTGAAAACGTCATCTTAGGTCTTCCCAGGGCTTCCCACATCTTTCTTGAAAAAATGTTGACATCTAAGCCTAGATCCAATATGGTGTCCATAATCTGGAAACTCGCAATATGAGCATCAATCCAGATCTCCCTTCCCATTGTCTTCCTTTTCCTCCACACCCTCCTAGAGTGTCTTTCATGTAGGTTGGCATAGATGACTTCTCCCTCAGCTACCCCATCTGGGATAACAGCTTCCATACTTTTCCGCAACCGTCCCAACATATGATCGTCGTTCACAATTTGTAGGAATATTCTAAACCATTATTATATGGGTCAGGCATTGGATTTAGGTAGGTCTAGGCTCTTATCTTTAAGGGATCCTAGTTTCTCCTCCTGTGGCCCTACACCTACAGTCAATTTGTTGAAAATACATGTGGCTTCCTTGTAATACTTATTCTATTGTTTAGGTTCTTATAAGTGCTTTGGGGAGGCCGGTCTTATTACCTTAGGTTGTTTTTTGGCTCCTATATCAGCTCCAATCTTTTTGCCTCCATGTGTGGCTATGTTGATATTTGAGAGGGGGGTTGTATCTAGCAACCTTGGTTCCACATTAATAAAATTTTCCCCCTTTGGCAGTTGTGCTCTTCCCATCTTGCAATCAGCTTTGGAAAATCCTTTGTTGCATGCATGTTGACCCTACACTAAGAGCACCATGGTATTCTTGGTAGTGGGAAATATCATGCAACATGTCCTTCTTGATCATAGTTGTAACAACAAACTAGGCCTCTTCCTCCTATCCTACCTCCCCTTGTTCATCCTCCTCCTTGTCATAGAGGAGTCTCATTTATTCAGAAGGTCAATCAGTCTAACTAGTCAGCTAAAGCATCCAGTGCCCTACACTGTTTAATATGGTCAGTTGTTGAAGCACAAAATTCATAGTAGGTGTTTTTTGGAACGTTGGAGTATTTTTACAGTATCGGAAAAAGATGACGGGGATGCCCATATCTTCTGCATAGCTCACAGTACTCTGGTTGCACTGAACTCTGTTAGTTCTAGAATCCCTGAAATTGGTTGTTCCCTTTGTATAATCCTTGCGTCCATATTTGCGCAACTCCTGCAGCATGTGTAGATTCAAGTGTTTCTACTAGTGTAGAGTTAGTATTTGGGCCCCGCAACCCTGGTCATTCTGTAGCAACATGACCTTCTACTAAGAATTTTGTACACCATAAATTTGGTCACGCTGGGTGTTATAGACATATTTGGGCACTGCAACCCCAATCATATATGTCGATAAACCAAGGGCTCTTTAACCCCTAAAAGTTTTTTTTCATACCCTAAAGGATCATGGTTAATTGATTACATCATTTCCCAAAAGTTCCACCTGAAAAACTACTCAAAACTGGCCAAAACTGGACCATATTGATTGCTCCATGGTCAAAGTACGATGCATACTAGCTTCTACACTAGCCAGGTACGATGCATACTGAAAGAGCCTTCTGTGGGGTGCGATGAGGGAGAAGAGACAAATGGCAGAGACATTTTGCTAAGTGGATGCTCATGGAATCTTCTAGAAACTTCTCATGTGACACTTGCCTCTCTGAATTCGCCCAAGGATGAGTAAGAGATCAGAGAAATCTCCAAGTGGAACCAAGAACTATCAGTGGAATGACACTAATCAAAAACCCAGAGCTGACTCACCCCCTTGTAAGACATCTATATATGGATCCCTCATCTAAGAGATCTAGAGGCTGGAATTTTGTAATTTGTAAGGAAGTGTTGTTGGTTTCTCTTTGAGAAGGAACATTGTATTGTTGGGTGATCTTGCTTTTCATGAGGTGCAGAGGGCTTTGATGCTGGGAGGATGATGCTGGATCAAACAGCTGGGTTGTAATCCTCTCTTCTACTATTAATGAAGTTATTTGAGTTTTCCTCCATATAATCATGTATTTGTGAATCTTGTTATTTGTGAATGCAATTGTATGATTAATGTATTTCTGATTTTGCATTATTTATGGTATTATAGATCTCAATGCTTTGATGGTGTTTTTTTGCTTTGCCTCTACAGGTATTCTGTGAAGTGGGACAAGTAGGAAAGGAATGACAAGCTCTATCAAGGGAGAGAGGAAACAAGCAAGGAGCCAAGCGAAAGATCCAGGTTGGTATTCTTTTATTCTCTCTTATCTATCATACATAAAGGAAATCACAAGTTACTTTGATTGTTTGTTTCTAAGATAGATACCTATCTTAGTGGGACTAACAGATCGAAAAGACACTAGTTTTCCTGGAAACGAAATGGCGACCATACTGGGGAGAAATTAGTTTGTTTGTTTGTTATTGTTGTTTGCTTTATAAACTACAGACGGAGCCTGAAGTTAAGCCAGTTAGCCTTCGAACTACTCTTGCTATGCAAGTGCAAAGTAGGTCAATGCTGCTTGAGTCAATCTCCGAGTTGGTTTATGAACTGAACATCTGAATTGCAAACATCCTAAGTGCCCTAATGGTAGCTCAATAACCTCCTAAGATCATATCCCTGTACTTTGTTTTTACTGTCTATCATAGCTTAGCTAAAATAACTGAACTTTGCTGCAAATTTTGGGAAAAAACCAAACTCAGTTTCGTTCCCTGGCCCATCACACTCTCTGTAACTAGAAGCCTATATGCATCACATCTCCCATGTGTTGCAGATAAGATGCATATGTTTCCCTTAAGGACAGGTGTGATGATTGAATGATGCTATTTTTCCTCTTTGGAATTTGGTTTTTTCTTCTTGTTTTTAGCTCTATTCAGTAGTTTTGTTGCTTATGATCAGTATCTCATTGTTGAAGCCTTCTTCCTTTACATTATTTAGCCTCCATTGATCAGGATTTGTGAATGTTTTTTTATGTATTTTTCATCATTTTTAGTCCTCCTTTGTCAAGAGTAGCTTAATCGAACTATCGTTTTTTGATTTAAAAGTGTCGTAGTTGCCGTTTTGAGTCAAGAAGAAGAGTGTCGTAAAGTCTTCTTCTTTTAGATAGTTGATTGTACTTTTGTCATTATATTTAATTTGAATTATCAATATTTGAAGTGTCCAAAGCAGCTTTCCATTTGAAATCGAAAGTGTCGTTTTAGTCTTCCTTTCATTTTGAAAAGAAATTGTTGAAGTGTCGCTTTGAAGAAAATAGTTCAAATCTGTACTAATTTTTCCTTTTTGGCATTCTCACATTAAGGAAATGGAAAAAAAAAAATACATGCATGTGCATTTGCATTTAGACTACATGTGGAAAATGATTTAGGAAAAGTGCATTTACTGTGTGCTCTTTGCTCTCTGTTGAAAGAATCATACTCTTCTTTCCTTAGTAGCTAGGATTTTCATTGCTAAAATAAAAGAAATGACTGTTTATCATTTTAGATTGCATATTTAGGAATTTTACATCTACATCATGTAGTGAACCTTGAAATACAAACTTCTAAAAATGATCAACTCTAAAATAAACCTCAATGAACATAAAAATGCTTTGGAACCTAATGCAACACATCTAGAAGTCTAGGGTAGAGACGTGTTCCAGCGTCGTAAAACCTAGTAACTATCATTTTCATTGAAGGTTGGGTGATTCCTCCTCTTTGATACGACAAGTGCCAATATGGACTTGTGCTCCCCATACCAACGAGTATATATTGGGAGACCACAATAGGCTGATATTATTTATCCTTAGGAAGTTGTGGCTGTCGCCCTATCGATCGCAATTCACTGAACACAGCATTTGGGAAGATTGACTGTTGTACGTAAAGTCCTTGATAATTTCTCTTTAATTACCACCAAGGTGTATATTTCAGTTTTTTGATTGGTTTGGTAATCCCTCTATCTAGATTTCTAGAGTAGTCACTTTCGTTTCTTTTCGATTCCTTAAAAGAAAAGGTCCATCTAAGCACTTGTCACTTCAGGCTCATTAAAAATCGAAGGCGACTAGAGTCACCTTTAGCTTTTTCTCGAATCTTAAAAATTGAAAAAGCAAAGTTGTGTCAAAGCGTCATAAAATTTATTTAATTCGGAATAACATCCCTATTCCTTCGTTGATCTTAGGTTGAGTTAATGGAGCCAACCAATCAAGGAATTCCCCTTGGGCGCAATCCTACTCCTTTCTCTTCTTGGGGAGATATTGGTGCTCCATATATGGCTACATTGTCCCTTCCAGGAATCACAATTGGCCTACTATTATGGCTATTCTCAACCTCTGTCATTCAAAACACCATAATTCCTTAGCAATCAAATTAGCAACCAAATGATGTTGAAGTTGTCCCTTCACCTTCTACTTCGTTTGTTTCTCCCTCTCCTTCTTCCTCTTTGTTTGGTGAAACTAGTGATACTAAAAACCAACTAATTGAGAAGAAGAAGAAATGGAAGGAGAAGAAGAAGAAGAGGTCAATCAAGCAAGGGGGCAGCCATACATCATCCAGTGAAAATCCGCACACCCAAACTCCCAAACCCAAATCTCCATGCACAATTTGCAAAGGAAACCACTTTCATCGAGATTGTCCTTGCATTCCACGGATCTTGAGAGAATGGTCTCCCGATTTGCACCATCTGGTGTCATCAAACTCTGTCGATCATGTTGATAGCACACCATCAACTAGTGAAAATGAAGTCAATGGACAAAAAGGAAAATCAAGATTTCCATGTAGATTTTGTGAAGGTTATCATTCCCTTCACCGTTGTCCTTTTTTGGATGAAGCCAAAAGTGTCTTGGATAACCATCCTGCTTCATCGCAGTGACTTCTGCCTAGATACAAGAAACTCTTGCCAAGTCCATCACTAGTTGAAAATCTGACTGTCGTAACTCAATTGTTGGTTGAAATGCTTATCGCTAAAGATAAACCTTCTGAGTCCATACCAAACCAAAGTCAACAGGTCGATATGGCAGTCAACCAAGTCTTGCCTTCAGAAGGTCTACATTCAGATGATACAATTTCCAAAGAGAATGAGAACAACACCATTCAAATTATTTTTGTTAATACAAAGTTTGATGAACATGAGGGCAATCCACCCATTCCTTTACAATAGGAGGAAAGTTCCCTAGTTTAGGAGGTTCATCCAACCATTTATCCGATACCTCCTCCGAGCAGTTTAGTAATTTCCTTCAATTGCAATCAACTAGCAAGACCCCGCCTTCCATCTAGCGTACCATTCCGGATCATAGTAGAAGTGTACAAAATGATAATTTCTGGCACTATCATAGATGAAGGGGCTTCAATGAGTATCATTTCCTCAACTTCTTGGAAAGCGCTTGGTTCACCATCGCTTCTACCTGAGAATCAAAATTTGTCAGGCTTTAACAGAGGAACAGGTCAACTGTTAGGGATCCTTCTAAAGTTACCCATAGGAAAACCATTCATTTGAATGTGATCGTAGTCCAAGGGCCACTAGATTACAATCTACTCCTTGGGCGTAACTATGTCTATAGCATGGAAGCTATTGTTTCCACACTCTTTCGAGTAATGTGTTTCATGCATGAAGGCAGAATGATATAGCTTATCAACCAGCTTTGATTTCCCAGTTCAAACACAACTAAAAGTCAAACATCATACCTAAATGGTCTCTTCACATTAATAATGTCTCTTCAAGCTTCATTTCATCCACCTAATTACCGTGGGTAGCTCGGTGAATGTAATGACGTTTAGGGGGCATGCACCCTGGTCTTCTTCGGCAGGTGAACCCAGCTGAAAAGATAGATTTCCTTGTAAGTTATATGATTGATCTGAAACACCATTTCCTTGTAGGATTTGAGTATCAGTCTGAAACTCAAAGTTTATGTGATTGGAAGCTTACACCATTCACCTTTGTCTATTTTGATGGACAAAGCCAAGGAAGTGTTTTGTCTACTCCACGAACAAAAAAATCCTGCTTAAATGCAAGGAATTCCATATGGTAACCTGGAAACTCTACTTTTCTTCATACCTGGGGGCATGCAACCCTTTTTATGCAAGCAAAATATGACCAATTAGGTTAGCTTTGTGGCAGTTTTAGTTTAGGTTTTTAGTACAACTGCTTTGGTTAGGTGAATGGTCTGATCCACCATTCACCTCTGTCGGTGATGTGCAAACAAAGCAAAGGAAATATTTTTCCTTGTCCAAGGACAAAACCATCCTACCTAACCTCAGTAGTTCCTTAGAATTTAGTGTGGTTAGCTCTGTAGTTTGGTCATTTCTAGCCCGCATGAAAAGGCAATGAGCAAAGTTTCGCATGGTGCAAGCTCATTAAAAAATGAACCTACTAACAAGAGACATATTTAAAACGACTGGGACGAGCAATGTTTCCGTAAAGTTCAAGCTCGTTAAAAAATAAACCTACCATTGAGCAAATGTTGGCACAAGATTCAAGCTCATTAAAAAAATAAACCCGCCTTCAGTAAATGACCTCTGTGATTGCCATGCTATCAGCCTTTTGAACCTTGGTTGTGTTCTTCCATCACCTCCATTCTTCTGACCGATCATGCGCTTCCACTTGATTTTTTATCCTTTTGAGGAACAGTTGCGACAAGTGATTCTATTAGCCACCCTCTTCAATGCCATGTTTTGAGAAGTTCCAAACTTACCTGGAACCAGCTGCTGCCCGAAAACATCACTTGTTCCTCAAAAACAAGTTTCTTTTAAGCTCTTTTTAGACTCATTAAATATGAAAATATTGTTGAACTATTGGCCTTTCCAGCTCGTTAAAGTAAAGAAAGCACCATCCCTCCTATACATTTTAATCTTTTAGAACTTGAGGGATTATCAAACAAAAAGATCAAGCACTTGTCTTTTTTGCTCGTTAAAGCCATCGAAAAGTCATCCCTTTCATATTATTTTATACCTTTTCAGACTTAAGGGATTATGCTACGAAAAATTACTCTTGGATTTTCCTCTTTGTCCCTTTTCAAGCTCTCTAAACATGAAAAGGACTGAGTTATCTTTGTCGTTAAACTCATTAAAATAATAGCAACAAACTTGTCCACCTAAATGAGAACGAGTTTCCCTGTCGCTAGGCTCACTAAAACATAGCGATAGGTTTGCCCAAAGGGAAAATTATAGAACAAGCATATGTTATCCTCCTCAAGATTGACAAAACTAAAGAGGTATTGGTCAGCAATGACTAGGACAAAAAGGGAAGAAAACTTGAAGAAATTTATTGGTAGCAGGACGCTTTTTAACATGACACTTTCACTCCATCACCATAATTGAGTCGGGTTGGGTTATTCCGTTCCCTGGTCATATCACCATTGGTCCTTCGTACCATCCATTTTTTGGGGTTAATGCTACCAATCCATTTCAGTGTCACTGACATGTTCAAGAGAAGTCATTCAGAGAATTCACCACCCAGCTAATGTCTCATCCACTGCAATACCTTCACCTTCCATTTTTCATGACTGCCATTCCTGAACCTTGTATCATTAGATTTTTTTCACCTCCAGAAAATCATTTGCTTCGTTTCGTGTCGTAGATGTGGGATACTTCAAGGCCCTCCTACGATGGGTCACTTCTTGTCGACATCAGCACATTATCCAAGAAGTTGACTTAGAAACAACCCTTTCAGTACTTTGAAGCTTGCATGCCTCAATGGCAAGTTTCTCACTTCCAGCGACAGGTTTACATCAATTGCCTTCGATCGAAATATTTTGTGTGGTGTTTGACATTGACACATATATTCACACCACGTGAATTGTATTATAGTACCTGCAGGGTCATTATCATTATCGGTGATTCCTCTCATGCTTGTTAACAACTTACATCATTGGCTGGTAATCAGGCGATGTCTTTCCATGTTCAACTTCAAAACATCTTTTCACATGGATTGACTTGTACATGAGGTGAAGATTGAACGAGTTTGAAGACTCTAGATCTAGTTTCATCCATCTGGGCTACGATATATTCAGGAAAATAAAGACATCAAATGTACATAGAAGTTGCACAGATGATCATCCAAGATAAGGGATGATGACTCTACATATAAAGAATCACTAATCTGCAACCGCAGATGGTGATCTATTCCATGTATATGAAAATTAATTTATAAATCTGAGCATGGGAATGCCTGCCTCAGCTAGATCATGAAAATAATATGATGATGATGTATTGTATTGTATCTTATACATGTCACCTTCCAGTTCGAGTATCCCGGATCCTCATGATAAAGCATTTCACCCGACATCAGAAGATTACGACCTCATGCTTTAGGGGGCAACTGTTATAGACATATTTGGGCACTACAACCCCAATCATATATGTCAATAAACCAAGGGCTCTTTAACCCCTAAAAGTGTTGTTTCATACCCTAAAGGATCATGGT
>APFE030079174.1:334284-350981 GCA_000404065.3 Pinus taeda | reverse complement strand
ACCATCCACTTATCTTGGGGAAAAGCTCATCCTTTACCTATTCATGGAGACTCCTTCTCCTTTATAAGCCTCCTCTATTGCCCATGAGCAGCTAGTTTGGAACATATAGACTTTGATTGAGGAATTCTTAGTGCATTAGTGCTGCTCTTTGTAGGCATTTGGTGTGTTGTGTGAGGATTGCTTTGAGCTTGAGGAAAGTCATGAGCTTGTTGCCTTGTATGTGAGAGAGAGACCTCTTTGACTTGGGAGATTTGCTCCAAAGGTGAATGCTTGGACTGGCTGGACCCTCTGGAGAAGGACTCAGCGTCAGGACTTCGGTTGTACCTTACTCTACTTTCTGATTATTAAAGATAGATGACTACTCTTATGGTTCCATTTCCATTTTTCCAATGAATGATTGATGTAAATTGTATCCTTCCTGACTGATACATAGTTGTTGTTAGTAGATTTTACGCTTGTTTGCTCTCTCTTTGCTTGTACAGGTGTTCGTCCGCGAGGATAGCGGAGAATTGTGATCGGCTAGAGCGAAGGAGCGAGAGGATCATCTCTTCGACAAACATAGCGTTGGAATCCAAGTAGGTTTCTCTTACCCACTTGTTAATTACAACTAGGGACCTGCAGTGTAGCATTGTTTGATTGTTGCTAGACCCCCTTTGGGCTAGTAGGGATCGCCTCTATCCGTAGAGGGGATTTACCTCTCCAACACTCCCTTTTAATTGGGAACTTTTCAGAGCTCCCTCTTAGCTAGGGACTCTTCCACACATCAGCAACTTCTTCTTTGTGGGTCCTTCATCTGCTTGATCAACTTCTCTCCTTGATGTCATGAAATTCAGTTGAGCTTCTTCCTTGTAGGGCAATAGCCATCAACCAATTTCCTCCTTAGTTCATCACGTTATTCCTTTATTCATGGAAAGTGTCCTTATTCATATTCGGAACCTTCATCATATGACTACTTCTTTCTCATCATGCTTCTTGTATCCACCATTTGAATGCTAGTTGTAATTGTATTTACAACTCTTGTCTGAGTAGCCCTGCGTGAACTTATCCATATATTATTCAAGAAATAAAAACATAATATTAAATAAAATTATACCTTACGAGATGGCTCTTCATCATGAAATCTTTATATAGGTATCAACATCCTACATACATGTTGACACATCTCCCAAATATATCCATTGTCAATGGTCTTCATATTTTCCATCATAGTTTTCATATATTTCTAGAATAATTCATAGTTAAGAATTCTTGTTCTATTGGATGTTGGTCACCTTCATCAAGGTTTCTTATTTCACGGTCTCTTCCTTCTCCACACATTCTATTCCTAGGTGCTTTCAATTAGAGTTTCTTAATTGTAGTCATATTATGTTGATTTCATCTAGTGTGTTGTATGCCTTCCTACATCCTTTCAAAGGAGGAGATCATGTTTCTCTTGATCATGCTTCTTAAGGTAGAAGTAATGATCCATGTTACCTGAAGCCATACAACATGACATTATAATATTAAACACAAGCATACATACCTTATCTTACCTTTAGGTCATCTAGGCTTTTTCTAGCAGCTTCCTTGATTGAAATGTCTTCAACCCCTTGATCTGCTTATTTTCTTTGTCACCATATCATCATCCATGAGTTCCATAAGTTGGAGTTGCTTCCTCTCTAGATTATTGAACCCTCCGATGAGGATTCCATCAAAAAAATTTAAGGACCTTGTATATCCCCAACTAGTAGATGTTTCCTTTTTGACTTGATGTATGATGAACCTTGTCCTATATGACTCCTTCCTTTCCTTTAATGTCCACTGAGGTTCTCTAGAGTTATATCCTATATGTTTGCCTGCCATGGGTTTTTTCCTTCATGATTCCAATGGTGATTTCATGAGCTCTTGTTTCAAATTCTTCCATGATGCCACCATGCATCTTATTATCATTGTCATATCTTATAACAAAAGCTTATGATAGGACCCTTTTGTGAGGGATAATATCCCAATCAAAGTATATATTTGTTACTCCCTCTTTCCTTGGCCCTTTTATTTAGATTCCTCCATATATCCGGTGATATGAACTTCCATAATCTTTCCATAATTTTAGCTATACTATTTTGTCTTGTTTGAGGACCAAACTTCCCTTTCCTTTCTGCACATGTTTGAGTTTTTTTAACCTTCATTACTTTTTCCATTAACTTGTCTTTCTCTATTTATCATAGAGACCATAAGTTGTCAAATGAGTTCACTTTCTTGATTATCTGTTAGTGAATTATTAATCAATGATGGTTATCTTCCTTCCTAGATCTTGTAGATGGGACCTTGTGAAGATATCTTACATCCTTTGATACCCTTTACTTTCATGTAGATCAGATTTTACCTTCTTCATTTCATATTCAGAGAGTAAGTTTTTCTTTTATGTCTCCAATATTGCTATATGAGGGGACCTTTCATAAGTATCCCTTTCCATGAATTCAGAGGAGACCTTTTGATATGTTCAATGACGTCACCTATTTAGAGAACTATGTATATCCTTCTTCTTCATGCAAGGAATCTTGATGACCCATTCAACCTATAGATGTCTTTGCAATCATGAATTCATTTAACCAACCTTGATTTTAGAATGAAAATATACTTATTTGTCATGTGAAGATGAAATATTCACCTTGGACGCTTTGGTGATGGTTGAAGAAAATATATTAGAGCTTCTTCTTGGATGACCTTTTTACAAATGAGAGAGCCTTTCCTCAATATAAAAGGTTTCTCCTTTTGATGAGGATTATTTTATGCTTCCTCAGATGATCATCTTCTAGGGCATAGAGATGATCCTTCGAAGATATCCATGCTTGATTGCCTTCAATTTGCCTATTTTTATAGTTTAGATCGAGACTGTTTCTAGGACTTCCACCTTCTATGAGATGATGTAGTCTTCGATTTTGAGGTCCGTTGAGCTTCCTTTCTTTGTAGACATCTTGATGAGAGTCTTGGTGTCCTTTTGATGATGAATGTGGAGACAAAAGATCTTGTTGTTGTAGATTGTCTCCTTGATTGCATAGACAAAAACCCTTGCTGATGTAGACTATTGTTGTGGACTTAATCCTCCAATTTTGTCAAATCATTTCAACTTGCTTTGATGCCCTTCTTGAAATTGATTCTTGAATGTCTCTTTTTGTTGGCCTTCCTTTGACTTCAGCACCTTAGCTCTAATACCATGTTGAAGAATCTAGGGCAAGTGCAGTTAATGAGATTATTAATAGCATGATAGCTATTTGTGAAGTTTTTCTTATTAGTACTATATTTCCTTATTATTAGAGTGTGTCTTCTTTAGTTCATCAAATAGCTATTAAAATACAAGAGACAAGAACACAAAATGTTCACTTTCTACCAAGGTGAAAATCTCTCACTCTTTGAGAGTAAAACCCGCACAAAATTCTTCTTATAGATATTCCAATTGATGAATACCAAGAACATGACCCTTGACCTATTAGGCCACACCAAGACCAAGACACCAATCCTCTTCTTTGTCACTGTTGAGTTCATCATCATCACTGTTGCTTCACTGAGGTCTTCACTATTGTTGTACTATTAAGGTCATTCTTGGGATCACTATTGTTGCAATATTGTTGTACTGAGACTTATGGCAGCATCTAGAAATATGCAAAGAGAGTATCGTTGATATCCTCATCATAATAGTTATGTCAAGAATGTGACTATTTCTTTCTTACTGATACCTTCACCGAGACTGTAATTATATTCTCCTTGCACCGAGATCATAGTTATGTTGAGAGTGTATCATTGTGGGATTATTGAGTTCCTTCTTACCATAGTTATGTCGAGAATGTGAGAAAGTGTAGACCCCTATCATACCCATTTGAAAACCATAGAATCCTTCTCCAATCGAAACACTGTAATATTGTCTTTATCTGAGATTGTTGTACCATTTCACTTGTCTGAGATTTCAAAGAGGTGTCTAAAGATGTCACTATAATTGTTACTGAGAATTTAGAGGTATGCCGAGGTTTTGTCCTCATCTGAAGTTGCAAAGGCTTGTCCAAAGTTATGTCTCTCTATGGTGATTCTAGTCACATATGTTATTTATCCAAGTATTCAAGCCGGCATGAACCAGTGAACCATTGTGTCACCATATGTGAGCCTACTTGATATTTATGTACATTTTTAGGTCGACATAACTTATTTCTTCATCGTTTTTCTTATTTCCTTCTTCAAGAGGATTGTGCTTTTCTTAGAAGGATAATATAGACACTAGGTTGACTCATATACATTACATGTATGATCAAGAAGAGCTCTTTAACGTTTTCTTTGACTCTTTAACTTTCCTATAGCACTTCAACATGTTCTAGACCTATGTAATGAGAAAGAAACTCATTTTATAATTTACAAAAATAATATTTCTTTTCTTTTACGAGTACAAAGATCAAAATTAAATTTATGAAGACCAAACCTAGTTAAATTTTCTTCAACACAGATGGTATGTCAAAGTTCCTATACATTGGATGCATTTATAGTTTAAACCATAGTTATGTCGAGAATGTGAGAAAGTGTATACCCCTATCATACCCATCTGAAAACCATAGAATCCTTCTCTAATTGAAACACTGTAATATTGTCTTCATCTGAGATTGTTGTACCATTTCACTTGTCTGAGATTTCAAAGAGGTGTCTGAAGATGTCACTATAATTGTTACTGAGAATTCATAGGTATGTCGAGGTTTTGTCCTCATCCGAAGATGCAAAGGCTTGTCCAAACTTATGTCTCTCTATGGTGACTCTAGTCACATATGTTATTTATCCAAGTATTCAAGCCGACATGAACCAGTGAACCATTGTGTCACCATATGTGAGCCTCCTTGATATTTATGTACATTTTGAGGTCGACATAACTTATTTCTTCATCGTTTTTCTTATTTCCTTCTTCAAGAGGAGTGTGCTTTTCTTAGAGGGATATATAGACACTAGGTTGACTCATATACATTACAAATATGATCAAGAAGAGCTCTTTAACATTTTATTTGACTCTTTAGCTTTCCTATAGCACTTCAACATGTTCTAGACCTATGTAATGAGAAAGAAACTCATTTTATAATTTACAAAAATAATATTTCTTTTATTTTACGAGTACAAAGATCAAAATTAAATTTATGAAGACCAAACATAGTTACATTTTCTTCAACACAGATGGTATGTCAAAGTTCCTATACATTGGATGCATTTTAGTTTAAACCATAGTTATGTCGAGAATGTGAGAAAGTGTATACCCCTATCATACCCATCTGAAAACCATAGAATCCTTCTCCAATCGAAACACTGTAATATTGTCTTCATCTGAGATTGTTGTACCATTTCACTTGTCTAAGATTTCAAAGAGGTGTCTGAAGATGTCACTATAATTGTTACTGAGAATTCAGAGGTATGCTGAGGTTTTGTCCTCATCCGAAGTTGCAAAGGCTTGTCCAAACTTATGTCTCTCTATGGTGACTCTAGTCACATATGTTATTTATCCAAGTATTCAAGCCGACATGAACCAGTGAACCATTGTGTCACCATATGTGAGCCTACTTGATATTTATGTACATTTTGAGGTTGACATAACTTATTTCTTCATCGTTTTTCTTATTGCCTTCTTCAAGAGGATTGTGCTTTTCTTAGAGGGATAATATAGACACTAGGTTGACTCATATACATTACATATATGATCAACAAGAGCTCTTTAACATTTTCTTTGACTCTTTAACTTTCCTATAGCACTTCAACATGTTCTAGACCTATGTAATGAGAAAGAAACTCATTTTATAATTTACAAAAATAATATTTCTTTTCTTTTACGAGTACAAAGATCAAAATTAAATTTATGAAGACCAAACCTAGTTACATTTTCTTCAAAACAGATGGTATGTCAAAGTTCCTATACATTGGATGCTTTTATAGTTTAAACCATAGTTATGTCGAGAATGTGAGAAAGTGTATACCACTATCATACCCATCTGAAAACCATAGAATCCTTCTCCAATCGAAACACTGTAATATTGTCTTCATCTAAGATTGTTGTACCATTTCACTTGTCTGAGATTTCAAAGAGGTGTTTGAAGATGCCACTATAATTGTTACTGAGAATTCAGAGGTATGTCGAGGTTTTGTCCTCATCCGAAGTTGCAAAGGCTTGTCCAAAGTTATGTCTCTCTATGGTGACTCTAGTCACATATGTTATTTATCCAAGTATTCAAGCCGACATGAACCAGTGAACCATTGTGTCACCATATGTGATCCTACTTGATATTTATGTACATTTTGAGGTCGACATAGCTTATTTCTTCATCGTTTTTCTTATTTCCTTCTTCAAGAGGATTGTGCTTTTCTTAGAGGGATAATATAGACACTAGGTTGACTCATATACATTACATATATGATCAAGAAGAGCTCTTTAACATTTTCTTTGACTCTTTAACTTTCCTATAGCACTTCAACATGTGCTAGACCTATGTAATGATAAAGAAACTCATTTTATAATTTACAAAAATAATATTTCTTTTCTTTTACGAGTACAAAGATCAAAATTAAATTTATGAAGACCAAACCTAGTTACATTTTCTTCAACACAGATGGTATGTCAAAGTTCCTATACATTGGATGCATTTATAGTTTAAACCATAGATATGTCGAGAATGTGAGAAATTGTATACCCCTATCATACCCATCTGAAAACCATAGAATCCTTCTCCAATCGAAACACTGTAATATTGTCTTCATCTGAGATTGTTGTACCATTTCACTTGTCTGAGATTTCAAAGAGGTGTCTGAAGATGTTAGTATAATTGTTACTGAGAATTTAGAGGTATGCCGAGGTTTTGTCCTCATCCGAAGTTGCAAAGGCTTGTCCAAACTTATGTCTCTCTATGGTGACTCTAGTCACATATGTTATTTATCCAAGTATTCAAGCCGACATGAACCAGTGAACCATTGTGTCACCATATGTGAGCCTACTTGATATTTATGTACATTTTGAGGTCGACATAACTTATTTCTTCATCGTTTTTCTTATTGCCTTCTTCAAGAGGATTGTGCTTTTCTTAGAGGGATAATATAGACACTAGGTTGAATCATATACATTACATATATGATCAAGAAGAGCTCTTTAACATTTTCTTTGACTCTTTAACTTTCCTATAGCACTTCAACATGTTCTAGACCTATGTAATGAGAAAGAAACTCATTTTATAATTTACAAAAATAATATTTCTTTTCTTTTACGAGTACAAAGATCAAAATTAAATTTATGAAGACCAAACCTAGTTACATTTTCTTCAACATAGATGGTATGTCAAAGTTGCTATACATTGGATGCATTTATAGTTTAATAAATATGTGTATATGGTATGTAGATATAGCACTGGTTAGGCCGATAGGATACACAGGACAATCCGCAATGCCTAGGGCTGCAGATCAGGGTGGGGCCACATTACAATAGAGATTGTAGGCGTCATGCTCTACTGGAGGATCTCTGACGTAGATTCGACATGTTACTAACTGAGGTGATAGAACACGGGTGCCATGAGCTAGAATATCGGTATACAGATGAGTGCACAGGTCTTCCCTTGGAGTGGCAAGGAATCACGTGGCACATTTCTATGGTCGGTAAGGCAGTACAAGATCTACGAGTTGGTGGGATGGATTCATTGGCTCGGGAGCCTCTAGATGATAGTGATTAGGAATTGGGACAAGTGGGTGACCATTTTTGTTTTATGATAGCATGTGAATGAACATGTCAGATGTATTTAGAGTAGCGAACTCAAGACACTGTATTACGATACATATTTATGGTTATGCATATTTCTCTGTGACGATTGTGGTTCGCCATTTGTTTATGGATGTCTTATTACATGTGATGAATGCCAATTTAGAATGTTATTTGAAATGGTATCTACATAATGATTATGGGCTCTACGAATATGATTGAATGAAATGGATTCAAATTCATGTGCCAAAATCTTAACTATAGATATTTTCTAAATAGGATAGGATTATGCACACAATAAATTTTGTTCAATTGCATGAAAAGTAGCAAGGAATCAAGACGAACAGGAAGGTGAAGGATGCAACAGTCAATGGAATGAGCTAAAAAAACTATCACTATCATATTTGTCTTGGTTATTGGTGGCAGATCCAATGCAAACGATGTTGGAGTGGCCTTACAAATTCAAGGGGGTCAAAATGTCCCAAGCTGCTGAGGCTAGATTCCTAGTGAAGCGACTCACACCAGCAGCATAAATGATATAAGGTGTGGATGATGTATCCATCTAAAATACGCAAGAATACAATGTATATGATGGTGGGGAATGAAAACTACCTAAATGCAAGAAGAAAGAAATAGATACACGCATTTCAATGGGAAATGTTAAGGGTAAAATTTCTTGAGGTAGAATTCATTTCGAGGATTGGGAGGGATATCTCCTTCTAGACCCTTTAAAAGGTATGTCCTTTTCCCAAACAGTTACAGATGATATAAGGTGTTATCCATAATGGTTTAAACTTTCTATGCCCTAGTACATCATGAGATTGGTCATAAAAAAGAACAAGGTCGCCTTCATGGAAGGTACGAGGGTGTACTTTGCGGTCATATCAATCTTTGGTGTGCTTTTTAGCCACTTTAATGGTTTGCAATGCAACACGATGGTCTTCATTGGCACGCTCAATCATGAATAGTCATTTTTCTAAAGGTTGGGTGTCTGGGAGGAGTTCGACAGTAGGGTGAAGGAAAGGGATCTCACACTCGATTGGTAAGACTGCCTCCTATCCGAAAACAAGGTGGAAAGGAGTGAACCCAGTGGCAGTCCTGACAAAATCTCTATAGGCCCACAAAGAGGGGAAGAGCATTAGATGCCAGTTGATCTTCTATTTGTTCATTGTCTACTGAAGCATAGCCTTAAGGATCTTGTTAACAACTTCAACTTGGTCATTTCCATGGGGTTAATAAGATGATGAATATTCGTGTTTGAAACCCAATAGAGAGGATAGCTCATGCCATATCTAATATTCAAATTGTCGGCCATGTTCAGAGACCAATTGTTTCATAACCCCAAATAGAGCGATAAAATGGTTAAAGAAGAAGAGGGTTGTAGTAATCGCGAGGTTATTGAACATTGGCATGGCTTCAGCCCATTTGATAAAATAGTTGACGACAACGATAATATACTTGTCGTTATCAGTAGATGGGGGTCAACACTCCATTAATTCAATAGCCCATTTATAAAAAGGATCGGTTGTGATGACGAGATGGAGGGGCGAAGGTGGAGCTCACACCTTAGGGGTGAATAACTGGCAATTAGGATAGTTTTTCACTGCCTCAATGCAATAGCTAAAGAGAGAAAACCAAAAGTACCTGGCGCGCATGATGTATGGGCAGTAGCCATTCTGAAGAGATGACCACCACAAGTGCCTCAATGGTAGGCATTGAGCACTTTCTCAGCTTCTCATGGGTGAGACAATGAGGAAGGACAAAATAGACACCGTAACGATAAATATCATCATGTATCACGAGGTAGCAAGGTGCTTAATGTCGAATATGTCATTGATCATCATGAGTGAGGTGGGGGGCGAATTTCTAGGTTTGAAAATAGGTAATGATGTCACCATACCAAGGGTCTTTGTAGTAATGGAAAACAAGTGTTCATTTGGAAGGTCATCATTTATCAGTGGATCAGGCGTACTAGTGGGAAATTCATAAACGACTTCAGCAAGGGCTAAACCTTTCTTACTCTTGGGTGTGACAAATTTGAGATTGAATTATTGTAGGATAACAATCCAAGGAGCATACTTCCCATTAATGATCCATTGACTCAACAAGAAATCCATGGGGTTGGAATTGGTCACAACTTTGGTCCTACGCATAAGGATATAATGTCAAATATTTTGAACAAATAACATGATAGCTAGTGCTAAATTTTCTTTGTGTGAATAGGAAAAAGTGGGGCCATTAAGGTTCTTACCAACATAGTATATGACATGCTCATTTCCTGCGGAATATTCATGTATGAAGACCTCAACAACCGAAGAGGTGGATACAAATATGTACAAGATGAAATCCTTCTCAATTTTAGCTGGAATAACCAAGGGAGCAGAAGTGAGAGAACGTTTGAGGGAATCAAAATACTATTGAGCTTGGTCATCCCAAAAAAATGGAATGTTAGATCAAAGGAGTCTAAGGAACCTATAATCCCTGGTGTCATAGTTAGGAACAAACAGACAAATAAATTTACCTTTGCCTTGGACGATTTGTAACTGGCAAAGGGTACGAGGAGGAGGAAGTTTAAGAAAGGCTTGAACTTTGAGTGGGTCAAGAGTGATACCATTTTTGGACACGATGAAGCCCAAAAGTTGGTCAGCATGAATGCAAAAGACACACTTAAGGGGGTTGAGGTGAATGGTTTACTTGTGACATCAAAGAAACACAATACGCAAATCATGAAGGTCTTGCGACTGAATTTTGGAACAAGTGGTGAGATCAGCTAGATATGCAAGGTTAATATGAGCCAAGTTATAAAAAAAATAGGACATAGCATGTTGAAAATTATCCCTCGCATTTTTTAAACTGAAATTCATGACCTTGTAAGTGAAATTTCCCCATGGACTAGTGAAAGCAGTTTTAAGTCAATTGACATAAAGGATACGTATCTGGTTATATCTAGAAAATTCATCCATAAAGTATAGGACCTCATGCCCCGCACACTCATCAATGACCTGGCCTATGAAGGGTGTGGGAAAGTTTTCTTTGGGACAAGCTTTGTTCAGATCATGGAAGTCTGTGCAGACGCGGATGGTGCCTTGCTTCTTAAGAATGGGAATAGGTTTGGACACCCATGTGATGTATTTAATGGGATATATCAAACCAGTCTACTTGAGCTTATCTATTTTAGCTTTGATAGTTTCACATTTGGAAGGATGAATAGGCCTTTTCTTTTGGTGAATGGGTATGGCATGGGGACAAGTGTTGATGTGATGTTCAACAATGGTGGGATCAAGTCTGGGCATTTTAGAATAAGACCATGTGAAAACATCATGGAATTATTTGAATAACTTGGTGTAAGCATCAATTTGTCCCGATGTGCATTGTGCCCCCAAGATGATATTTTCATCAATCCCTAGTTTATTTGAAATGTTAATTTTGATGGTAGGGAAAATCTTAGCCAAATTTCCTTCTTCAAAATCATCTAGTACATGAATGGGATTTCTAAACCAATCGACTTCACCATGAATGAATACTTTGGACTCCACAACATATTGTTCATGGGTTTGTTGCAAAAGGAAGTGTGCATGATGGTTCATATCATCCCAAGGATAATTAGGAGTGGTCATAGATTCCATGATGTATTCATCAAAATGGAAGATGGGTGGATGGGAGGAACAGGGATCACATGATGGCGAAGAACTACATGAGGCAGCTTCATGAGAGACAAGGTTCACATACACATCATCAAGGGTTAGAGACATACGACAAGTAGAGGAATATATACCAATGTTGAGACATGGGTGTTCATCGAAGAAGGTTCAACATAATCATAATAGGAGACATCGAGGGAGTTCCAATGCATTGATCTCATGGATGATGACAGATAGAGAATGGGAGCGATATTATCCATCATCTCAACATCAAGGGGAGAGATCATAATGGGTATTTGAGAGAGCTCTTGTTCCAGTGTAGGAGAGGGACCAGAATATGCAGGTAGAGGAGACATGGACTCACTACAAGTGGCATATAATTCACAAATCACTTGTAGCGTATCATAAAAATATTCAAGATGGCAATATCGATGAGAATAATGGCCATAATTATCACACAAAGCACATGGGTGATTCATGTGTAATGATATGTTTTTCTTAGCTGACTCAAGTAAGGTGACATGGACGTCGGGAATGTTAAAATTAGGGAAGGTATCAGAGACCACATTCTTGACATGAGGGAGTTCAAGACAATTATTGGTGGCACCACCAACAACATCACACAAAGCACATGGAGGAATAGGCACTAGTGGCTTAGGAGGAGTTAGGGTTGTTGGGGTGCCTTATCTTTGGTTCCCTTTTTCTAGGCTTTGCCCCCCTCACCAAATGCTTTTGCAATAGGAGTAGGTTCATGTTGAGGTTGTTGTGGAGGTGAAGTGAAGGCAGAAGTAGGAACAACAGGTTGGACCAGGGTCAAAGCAGTGTAACATTTGATTTGATTGGTTGGAGTGTTTGTGGGAGGATCAATGTACCAAAATGGGATCCCCATGGTAATTTTGAGTAAATTCAACATAGCCATAACAGTTGTAGAATAAACTCCAGGGGAGGGGGATAAGAACAGTATCTGACCGTAATGGTAATGGCCTAGGGGAACTTCTCCAAGATGGTTAAGACTTGGGGGAATGTTTCCAGGTGGAAATGGATTAGGATAGACACCAGCAGAAGGAAATGATCCTTGCGAAGTAGAATCGGAAGGCTAGGTTGAGTTAGGAATAGCAAGTTGCAGAGGTCTTGTCTATTTTGAAGGCATACTAGACCATTCGTAGGTGGATAGTGATACTTGGAGCATGCAAACACTAGATGAGTTAGGCTTAGAAGGAGTAGGTGGTGGACCATAATAAGCACCAAGAAAAGTGGAATCTTTGTAGACTCCAAAAGAGACATTGGTGAGGGACGAGACAGCCTTATTACCATTCGCAGAGGAGATTTTGGTTTGAGGTGAAGCCTGGGATTTGGGATCATAGTACGTCAACTGATCAATGGTGACAATCTTTCCATTTTGGGGAAATCACATCTTACAGTGAACTGCAGATGCAACAGCTGACATGGCATAGGTATAACTACAAACCAAAAGGATGTTATAGTCTAAGGGAGCATTAATGACTTCAATGTCAATAGATATGGTCTTGCAGAAAACTGTGATTTCCTAGTTGGAATATAATCAAAGGGGCTGTGAAGGATGCCCATCCCGGGAGTGAAGAGTGATGGTGTAGTGGGAAAGGTCAGGGCAACCAAGTTGCTTCTAAACACTGGAAGCCAACACACAGGTGGAGGAACCTTCATCTATGATACGCCATTGAACGATCATGTTTCTAATGGAGACTAGTATTTGAAATGCAAAGTCTGAAGGTAGGGGAGAATTTTCAAACTTGTCAACATGAAAGACAATAATATGATCATCTTGTGGATCTATGACACCCAAAGTAGAGAGTATAGATTTATATTGGGATGGGCATTTCTAGAGAACTTCCAGCATTGACATGGAAGCAAGAGACTGTGTCAAGTCATATACTATGTTATAGGTATGTGTGGCTTTAGCAAAAGCAACATTTCAATGTAATGGACCTTTGGGGATCTTGGGAATAACCTCCACCTTAGGTTGAGGGATCTGTAAGGTACCGTTGGATGATGATAGAGGCTTAATGGAAACTTGAGGTTTGGACTCATTCGTTGACTTAGCATATGGATTGTCGTATTTGTGAGATCGAGTTTGAAGGTTGACTTGCTCGGTATTGACCTCATCAAAATTCATCATAAGAATTTGATAATCATGCTGACCAGATGGTGGATCTAGCTGAGTTTCCTGACCTAGTGTAGGTTGGGTAGCTATGTATCCTTGGTGAGGGAAAGGATTGGTAAGCATAGTGGGTTGAGATGAAGCAAGAGGGGGAGGAGGAGTGATGGGTTGCAGTCCTCGAGAAGTAGTTGCTTCAGCTTCCTATACTTGACACATCTGAGGTAAAAGATGACACTCATGAGTATAATGACCATATATGCCACAACAAGCACAAGGCTTATTTCTACGAAGACCCTTGTTTTGCTTAGGTTGACTGCCCTGTTGTTGGGTTACAAGATGAGGTTGAGGACCCTAAGGTGCATTGGGTGGAGGACCCTAGTTGCCTTGATTACCTTGAGATTTTTGGTTCTGGTTACCCTTACCTTTGTTATGCTTCTTGGGGTTAGGGGGATTGGGTCCACTCTGCTAAGCATACACTTGACCTTGTGGAGGAGGTGGTTATTGTGGCAGAAGGGTAGCAAGCATGGGGGGCTAGGGTGCTGGTGCCATAGGGGATAGAACGTTAGGAGGCATGTACATATATTAAGGAGAAGGGGAAACATTGGGATAAACAGACAGTGAAATAGTTGGCCCTCGCATCTATTGAAGTGGGTGGGAATATGTATATGGCATGTTGGGACCTGGATAAGAGTTGCCATGTGGAAGATTGGGGGAGGGATAATTGTAAGAGGAACTAGTCCCTCCTTGGGGTGGACCATAACTCATTGGAGTTGGATCATATGGTTGAGGGTGTGAAATGGTTCCAACTATGCCATATGTGGCATGAGATGCCCCCGGTACATTAGTAGCACCAGGACGAGGCAGATTGGGGATGATAGTGTAAACATAACTTAACTAGGCATAGATCATATCAAATTTTAAGGCTACGTGAAGCGCATCTTTCTCAGACTAGGGGAAGTGTGAGGTGATATCTTTAACAATGGGGGCCAAAAGTGATCTAAGGAACTAATCCATATATACATGGTCTTTGAATTCAGGAGCTTTAAAAATGCTCCTCCTTCTATGTGATTCCTATACATGGTCAGATATGCAAGTTGAAGAAGTTTGACAAAAATAAGTCAAAAGTTCGGTACCGGTGTCATAACGGAGAGAAAACTGAAAATAGTCAAGAAAATCTTTGGCAAGAATCACAAAAGTGGAATGAGTGGCTCTAGGTTGATCGACATACCACTTAGCAGTAGCTACAATGAGCGTGTGTTGGAACAAACGAAGACGGATGGAGTCTTCAGTAATGGAATTTGATGAGCACCATATGTGGATTGAGTGAACATGATTAGTGGGATATTTTCCAGGATTACCTTCAAATTTTGGGATGTTTGAAGGAAGTTTAGTAGGCATAGTTGGCAAAGTGGGATCATCGAGAAGGGGATTGTTGATGAGTTGGCTAAAATCTAGGAGACTCAAACCATCCATAAAAGGAAGCTAGGGAGTAGGTGTGACCACACCAGTGGGGGTACACTGGTTGGTACCTAGGTTACCACCTTGGTTTCCACACCCACGTTGGTGCCTGACATGGTGGTGATATGGGGTTGAGAATACGTGGAATCAAAGGAGGAACTGCAAGAATTAGTAGAATTAGAATCAAAATAATGACTTGATGAAGGACCCGGAAGATGTACTCTAACTCGATGGGGAGGAGTAATATGCCTTAATGGGAAGTGAGGGTCAAAACCTTGAAGTATCCTCGACAAACACCTAGGGGGCGCAATGATTTCAATAAAATAATGATATAAGGACTAAAGGGCGATGATAGGAATAAAAGAGCAACAAACAGCAAGAAAGCACCTATTGCAGTGGTGCCAAGTGTAAACTAACTATATTAATGATATTACTCTAATTCAAGCAAGAACGTCTTATCAAAGAAAAATACCTCTAGCTTATAGGTGATTTAAATCCTCAAAGAATCTTAGATCTACTATTTCATATGGGCTTCCAAAGAACTTATTACTTGACATAATTTGGTCCCTGCAAGTAGAGTTGTCCAGAGAAAGGTGGGGTAGAGAACCAACTGCTTCCCACAACCATTCCTACAGGGTGTTTTCATAATATTGGTCACTCTGATTACCTTCGTCCCACAAGGGTGATCGATTCTTAAGCTTCTTGGTAGTTATCCAACGCACGGGATTCCATGCCATGGGTTTGGTAGCCCTGAGGAGAAACATTCGTACGATGACCTAGCCTAACCCCCTATGAATCAGGTTTCTGACGCACTCAGGCTTTGGACCGTGGAATGGTAAAGGATTTTAAGATCCGTAATATGTCAACTTATATGTCTCAATGTAAGCGATCAATGGGTGTTATTGGAAGCCTATCCCACCGATATTACACCTATACTACAAAGATTGTTTGGCCCTGGTGACCAAGTGGACTTAATCTACGTATGTTGAGTTATTAAGGTGTATTGTTTCAATTCTTGGCTTGGCAGTGTTAACCAAGCTCATGTTTGCTTAGGGTGTGAGTGTGTGAAAATAATGTGTCAAGTGGATTAGTTAATTGAGAATGTTTTATGATGCCATGTGTTGTTGAAAATAAAGTGCTGAAATTCTGTAAATAATGTTGAAAATTACAAAAAAAAAAAGCATCCAATCAAGCACACAAAATCCCACCCAAAAAGGCTATCAAGCAGCGAAGAAAGAGAGGGAAAACAAGCTACTCAAAGACACATTAAATGCCTGAAAGACCTAATTTCCAAGGGAATGAGATCTAGAGGCACTAAGCTGTTGTAAATGGTGCAGAAAAACAAGAAAAAATAGAGGTAAAAAATGCTACAAAGAATAGGTATGAAGCTACAAAACCTAGGATGCTCAAGGGAATCCTAAGGGGGGAACGAAAAAACCAAAGTCTAAACGGAGAAAAAAAAACCTATCCAAAAGTGTTGTAAAGTAATGGATCAAACTCTGAAAATCAATGGATGAAAAATGTTGAAACCCCAAACTCCTCACCTAGTCAATCTCTTCCTAATAATGTGGAGGTGTACTCTAAACCCTAGGGGCCTTTTTCCTTCCTCAAAGAGAGTCCAGGCCTAGGGGAGACTGAAATAAAGATAGGAAACCCTTCCCAGTCTACACAACACTCTCGACAAATCTGAAAAAAATAAAAATAAAATTAAAAAATAAATAAATAAATA
>APFE030079174.1:298770-333601 GCA_000404065.3 Pinus taeda | reverse complement strand
ATTAAAATCTGAAATGTTTCCCAAAAAAAAAAAAAAATCAAAATGCAGGTACTGACCTGGAACTGTGGAAAACATGATGTTTGGGCCAAAAATTGCATTCTTGAATGCAGATCTGGGGTTGAAAATTGTGTTTTTCTCACGGGACTCTGGTCAACAAATCTCGCACATATTTTGTTGTCTCTTGCTCGACTAGTACTTGTTACCTGCGGAAAGAACTAGAAAACCACCAGAATCTGAAAATTTCACAAAAGAGGAAATAATACTATAAATAGAAATTGAGAGGCTAAAAATAGTTGTAGAGAACCATGAAATTTACTGAAACTTTAGTCACCCAAGAACATTGTCATTACACTAGTGGAGTCACCATTTTTTGACGAAAAATATAACTAAAAACTCAGTCGAAGTAGCCATTTGTTAGTGTGAAATTTCTTGGAATGCAACAAAAACATATACAATCTGAAATAGCAAACAACAGCAAAGATATCCAATGCAATAACCCAAATGGAAAGACTTTAATGGAATAAATTGATTGATAACACCCGGTGAAGGAGATCTACAAAAAGGGTCTATAAATCACCCTTTGTGGGATGGATCCTTTGATGTCCTTAATGCTTTAGTAATCGATCTTCTCTCTCAATATGTGAAAAAACCAAACAATGTGAAGAACTCAAATGGGAGCTCAAAAGAAAAGAGACAATAATGGTGACGACATTAATGATCATCGTGAAGAATGAATGGAAAACCCTCCTATTTATAACAAAGTATTGAGTTAATCTCGAAAATGGATTATAATAAAATAATATTAACCAAATCAAGATCTAACTGCTAGGAATAATTTATTATATTTATTGGAGAGGGAAAAGATATTTAAAATGGTTAAATACATTTATTTAGAAATAATTAACAAATAAAAATATTTTTTAATTATTTCACGAGGATTAAGAATTGTGTGAAATTGAATAATTATTAAATAATGATTTAACAATTATTCCAATAATGGAAATAAGGAATAATAATTAAATAGTGATTTATCTAATTATTCCTAGGGGATTTAGTCAAATCTAAGAAGGAATAATTATTTAAACAATGATTTAATAATTATCCCTAGAGAAAATTAAACAAATAATGATTTGTCTAATTATTCTCATGGGTTTTTTTTATTTAAATTAGAAAATCATTTAATAAATGTGGTTTACTAAATTATTTTCCACAGTGAAAGTGATTTTGCTATGGTAAAATTAATCCTACATGTTGTATTTCAATCTGCCTAGTTAGAAATGGTTATATGATCATCTTTTGGTGATAGCACCAAGTAGATGCCACATTAACCCCCATTAATCACACATGTGGGGTTATTCAAATGTGGAAAATTAAGAATATTATAAAGTTTTTGAAACCCTAACAGTGATAGAGGATTGCAGCATGCAAAAACAATAACTCTAACCCTAGGTGTCTATTAAGCTATGTTAAATATTGGGCCACTAGGAAGAGAAGGGGTAGCATTCTTTTAGTATTTCTATTATTTACATACTTGATAAGAGCAATAGGTGTGGGTTGTTCAATCATAATAGAGGATGTAACAAACTATATAAGATTCATTCAAGCCACAATGTATAGGGTAACTCTACAGTGAAAGCCCATTTCTTCATACTTGTATTTTTAACTAAGTAATGATATTTAAGATGGGAAATTATTGAGAGGGGGGTGAATTAGTAATTTAAATTCTTTGTTTTTGCTCAACTTTATACTCTTCTTAGGTAGTTAATGATTTATGTTTGTGCTCAATAGTTATTGAATTCCTTTTGCATATTTCAAGGAGAGAGGTTTGCAGATTTGTTTACCAAGAATTCAAATCATTCACAAAACACGCAAGAATTAACACATGAAGACACCAGATATAAGTGGAAACCCCGAAGGGAGAAAACCACAAACATTAGGTAGAAAGTGATGTGAAGGAAAGCTACTACTCCTTTTTACATCAAATTTTTGTAGGCTCCAACCTAAAAGAGACTCCTACGTCAAAGGAAGCTCCAACACACACAAGTTTTCTACAGGCTACAACCCACAAGAGGCTCCTACCTCAACATGCTATAACATGTTCTTTTTCAAGCTACAACATAGAAAGGAACATAAATTTCTCAAGTCACAAACGTTGCTTACCTCGTATCCAATTCTATTGTCATGTTTTCTACTTAATTGTTTCTTCTTTTCACTCTTCTTCTCTTCTTCTACTGCTCATGTAGACTCCTTCATCTCAAAAAAAGATATATATTTTTCATTTCACATTGTATATATTATAAGAAATCCCTCTTGGTTGTTTGTATTCTTTGGAGGAATATGAAATGAAGCATAGTCTTTTGGACTTCCAAAGCTGCTTACAAGTTTGTCTTTTCATTTTCAAGTCTAAAAATTATTTGTAATTTAAAATAGATCTAAACTAGCATCTCATTCACTAATAATAACAAGAGACAAATCATATTTGGATTATCTACATTTTACGTTCAAACAAATATAGGTATTTCAACTTTTGTCTCAATGTTTAGCCTTCACATTGATTAGCATAGCCTTTTCACTTCGCATCATGTTCAGCCTTTTATATTCATCATTCAACATTTATGTACTTAGCGACATCAATAACATTAATCAATCGGCTTAACTTGACATCAATGCCAATTTCCAACAATCTCCCCCTTTGGCATTGATGGAAACTCATTCATCCTCCGCCTTTTGTCCTAAAATATATTTCTCCTTGTTGGCCATAACCTATGTTCTCATTGATGCTCATAACCTATGCTTACCTCCCCCTTTGACATCAGTGGAAAGCGGTTATAGATGTCTTGTAGCCTGTAAAAGTGTCTTTAGTGTAGTTTTCATCATTTCATTAATGATCTATAACCTGCAATATCTTGTTCTGTATAAACAATGTTGACACTATTATTGAATGAATGCCACTCCAAATGGCTCATATGGCTCCTCCAGATTGAAAATTGCCCCAAAATTAATGTCGCTCCATATGATATATAAACGTTTCTTCAAATACGCTCAATACCAGCGTTGCAACAAATTGTTGTGAAAACACTCTAAAAGAATACTGAGAGAACACTATAAAAGGAAAATATGGTATGCACGAGAAATGTATTATATTGAGCACTGCTTGATATTAAAAAATTGTGGCATATTTAATATGCACTCCTTTCATGATGCCTCTTTCCCTCCAGTCTAAATTGTATCCAACCTTTGATTATGATACAGCTTTATCACTACAACCTTAAATATGGTATGGCTTTGTTATCTAGATAAAACTTTCCAACATATTATATCCACTCCATATTTCAAAAATAGCATGGCTTTGTTAACGTAGTTCTACTTATACCTTTGATGATTTCAACTACAACCTTAAGGAGTTCGACATCATCACTAAGGAAAATAATCACTTTACTTAAAAATAATTCATAAACATTAATTAGGGGAATCTCAAATGTTCGGCATGATTATGAAGATTTTTAATTGGTCTGAAATAAAAATAAGAGAGGGAGATCTCCAATTATTAATCTCAATATACCATTATGAGTGCATCACATGGTTTTTGGTGTCAAAAGGGTGATAGAACCTCTGTCTTTACCATATCCTGATACCACAAAATTGATCACTTTATCTCCACCGATGTAATGAATTGTTTTGATAGTCTAGATCACTCTATCCTATTTCAAATTGTTCATAATGTTATTCCAGATCTAGTTTATTCCTATCCATCCATATCCTGAAGATTTGGTCGTCTTCAAGTTCATCATATCGATGCGACCATTTTTCGCTCATTAGTAGGAACCCAAGGTAAATATTCTTTAGTGAATAGTGATGGGGTTGTTTCCTTCCTTCCCCACGCGAGGTAGGTCTTCTTCTTGTTCTTTCTATCAATAGTGGTGACTATAACAAACCACCCAACTAAGCAAGGATCAATTTCAAGTCAAGTGTTTTTTGGATCTGCCATTAATAGCTTGCCCAACCTAAATTCAATGTCTCATAGACATCTTTATCATTTTCTCCACTCCTTGAGAATTTTCGCTCCATTCAATACCATGGAGAAGACGCATAATTGCAGCTTTCTCGATTCTTTTTGTAATATGGGAAATATATCATCAGGACAGTAATACATTACCGAAGGAAGTTGGAAACACTTGTTCTTATGAATTTTTGTGAGAGTGCTTATGGCACCAACAAGTGCAGGATGGAGGTGATTCTCCAGATGCTTGCATATGAAATTCTCCTTAGCAGACACTGTCATGACAGTCTCCACCATATTATTGAACACACATCAAAGATTCTTGGTAATATTATTGATGTTTCTAAGATTGATCTATGCATAGAGAAGTATGGATAATGAATAATGAATAATGTGTTAATGAATAATGCTGCCATATATTAGGGCATAAAACCCTAAATTAGCCTGCCAAAGATTATTAATATATCTCAATAGTATATACGGCTCCAATGATTTTGAATGGGATGTGACAATTATTGGACCTTTGGATACACTCTATGAAGGTGGATATTATAATGCAATCATGACTATTCCACCTAACTAGTCAAACAGTCTCCCAACAGTGAGTAAATCACAGGAAATTTCATGAGTCTTAATAATTATCCTGGAAATTTGAACTGCATTCCATTTAATGTTGGCAAGATATTATAACGCCAATATATTTTGAACGCATTTGTATAATCGAACCATAATAACCGGATGTCTACCTATATTAAAAATGCCAATTCTAGTGCATAATATCCATACCAATGGCAACATACAAAAACTTAATTGTTTTGCAACTATCTGATAAGTGATTAATGTTGCTGCAAATTAATTAATGCTGAGGGAATCAAATACAATTTATGCAATAGAAACATTTCCATTATATGAATGTTGCATATAATTATTCCTCTGCACATAATTATTTGCTACACACCCACTATTGCATACATTATTTAACATTGGTCCAATCCACTAGCTATCAATACTATGTAGGGCGTTTTCCTTTTGTCCCTAACACCTCTACTCCCATCAAATTCTTGACCTTCATAATTACAATTGAACAGATATTACTTTTCTTCTCACTATTCGTAACTTATCATGATATATATAAATCATTCTAAGTGCTTGCTCTTCTTTGATGGATACCAATTTTCCTCTTTATGCTTACTTTCTCTAATTTTCCTTGTTGTATCTCTCCTCCTTTTTTTTCTTTTAAAGATTTTAGTGCAGTAAAATGACCAATGCTTAGTGATGCACTTTTCAATGGCATGTACTAGAAGTCTCCTATTCAAAATTTTATTGTTTTTTGGATTCTCTTGGAAATGAATGACTAGAAATTGCATCTCACTGCCTCAACTTAGATGATTCTTTGCAAACATTCCTCCATAGATTTACTTTGATAAAGTAGAATCAATATTATTTAACTCCTTACAATAATAATAATGTTGAAGTGATACAATTGAATGAGGCATGGTGTTTCAATCACCCATGCCCTTCAATTGTAGAGACATTTTCATAAATTTTCCTTTTATTATGCAATATAATAAATTTGAATGTCAATTTCTACATTGAGTTCTTCAATATGTTTATTTGAAATAATTTTCTCCTAGGGTATTTGATATTGTAGAGTCTCCTTTTTCTCACTTACTGTGTCTTTCTTATTGATATCTTCACCGAGACTGTAATTATATTCTCCTTGCACCAAGATCATAGTGATGTTGAGAGTATATCATTGTGGGATTGATGAGTTCCTTCTTACCATAGTTATGTCGAGAATGTGAGAAAGTGTATACCCCTATCATACCCATCTGAAAACCAATGAATCCTTCTCCAACCAAAACACTATGATATTGTCTTCATCCGAGATACTTGTACCATTTCACTTGTCTGAGATTTCAGATAGGTGTCTGAAGATGTCACTATAATTGTTACCAATATTTCAGAGGTATGTCGAGGTTTTGTCCTCGTCTGAAGTTGCAGAGGCTTGTCCGAAGTTCTATCTCTCTATGGTGACTCTAGCTGCATATTTATAGTTATTTGTCCAAGTATTCAAGCCAAAATGAACAAGTGAACCGTTGTGTCTCCATATGTGAGCCAACTTTATATTTATATACATTTTGACGTTGACATAACTTCTTTCTTCATCGTTTTTCTTGTTGTCTTCTTTAAGAGGATTGTGCTTTTCTAAGAGGGCTAATATAGACACTAGGTTGACTCATATTATGATCAAGAAGAGCTCTTTAACATTTTATTTGACTCTTTGACTTTTCTATAGCACTTCAACATGTTCTAGACCTATGTAATGAGAAAGAAACTCATTTTATAATTTACAAAAATAATATTTCTTTTCTTTTACGAGTACAAAGATCAAAAATACATTTATGAAGACCAAACCTAGTTACATTTTCTTCAACACAGATTGTATGTCAAAGTTCCTATACATTTGATGCATTTATAGTTTAAGAAATATGTGTATATGGTACTGATTTAAAACTTGTTGGTATACATATATAGCACTGGTTAGGCCGACAGGATACACGGGATGAGCCGCAGTGCCTGGGGTTGCAGATCAGGGTGGGGCCACATTACAACAGATATTTGGGGGGTCATGCTCTATTGGAGAATCTCTTACGTAGATTCGACGTGTTACTAACTGGGGTGACAGAGCATGGGTTCCATGAGCTAGAAGATCAGTATATAGACGAGTGCACAGGTCTTCCCTTGGAGTGGCGAGGAATCACATGGCACATTTCTATGGTCAGTTAGGCAATACAAGATCTACGAGTTGGTGGGATGGATTCATTGGATCAGGAGCCTCTAGATGATAGTGATTAGGAATAGGGATAAGTGGGTCCCCATTTTTGTTTTATGATAACATTTTAATGATCATGTTGGATGTATTTAGAGTAGCAGACTCAAAGCACTATATTACGATACATATTTATGGTTATACATCTTTGCGTGTGACGATTGTGGTTCGTCATTTGTTTATGGATGCCTTCTTACATGTGATAAATGCCAATTTAGAATGTTATTTGAAATGTTATCTGCATAGTGATTATGGGCTCTAAGAACATGATTGAATGAAATGGATTCAAATTCATGTGCCAAAATCTTAACTCGTAGATATTTCTAAATAGGATAGGATTATGCACATGATAAATGTGGTTCAATTGCATGACAAGTAGCAAGGAATCAAGACAAACATGAAGGTGAAGAATGTAGCGGTCAAGGGCATGAGCTAAAAAACCTATCACTACATCATGTTTAGCTTGGTTATTGGTGGTAGATCCAATGCAAACGTCGTTGGAGTGGCCTTACAAATTCAAGGGGGTGAAAATGTCCCAAGTTGTCGAGGCTAGATTCCTGGTGAAGTGACTCGCACCATCAGCATACCTGATATAAGGTGTGGATGATGTATCCATCTAAAATACGCAATAAGACAATGTATAAGATGGTGGAGAATGAAAACTACCTAAATGTAAGAAGAATGAAATAGATACATGCATTTCAATGGGAAATGTTATGGGTAAAATTTCTTGAGGTAGAATGCATTCCAAGGATTGGGAGGGGTTTCTCCTTCTAGACCCTCTAAAAGGTATGCCCTTTTTCCAAACACTTACGGATGATATAAGGTCCTAGCCATAATGGTTCAAAATTCTCATGCCCTAGGAAATCATGAGATTGGTTATACAAAAGAACAAGGTTGCCTTCATGGAAGGTACAAGGGTGTGCCTTGCATTCATACTGAGACTCGGTGTGCTTTTTGGTCGCTTCAATGTTTGCAATGTAACACGATGGTCTTAATTGGCATGTTCAAGCATGATAAGTCATTTTCTAAAGGTTGGGTTTCCGAGAGGAGTTCGACGACAAGGTGAAGGGAAGGGATCTCACACTTGATTGGTAAGAATGCCTCCTCTCTAAAAGCAACGTGGAAAGGAGTGGACCCAATGGCAGTCCTGAAAAAATATATGTAGGCCCAAAAAGAAGGAAGAGCATTAGATGCCAGCTGGTCTTCTATTTATTCATTTTCTGTTGAAGCAAAGTCTTAAGGATCTTGTTAACAACTTAAACTTGGCCATTTCCATGGGGGTAATAAGATGACGAGTATTGGTTTTCGAAGCCCAATAGAGAGGATAGCTCATGTCATATCTCATCTTCAAATTGTTGGCCATGGTTAGAGACCAATTGTTTCATAACCCAAAATAGAGTGAGAACATGGTTAAAGAAGAAGAGGGTTGTAGTAGTCACGATGTTATTGAACATTGGCATGGCTTCAACCCACTTAGTAAAATAGTTGACGACCACGATAATATACTTGTGGTTATCAACAAATGGGGGTCGACACTCCATTAATTCAATAGCCCATTTACAAAAAGGATCGGATGTGATGACGAGATGGAGGGGAGAAGGTGGAGCTCACGCCTTAGGGGTGAATAATTGGCAATTAGGATAGTTTTTTAATGCCTCAATACAATTGCTAAAGAGAGAAAGCCCAAAGTACCTGGCGCACATGATTTATGGGTAGTATCCATTCCAAAGAGGTTACCACCACAAGTGCCACCATGGCAGGCATTGAGCACTTGCTCATCTTCAGAGTGGGTGAGACAACGACGAAGGAAAGTATTGACACCGGAATGATAAAGATCGTCATGTATGTGGAGGCAGCTTGACGCTTAATGTTGAATACATCATCAATCATCATGAGTGAGGTGGGGGGTGAATTTATAGGTTTGAAAAATAGGTAAGGATGTCACCATACCAATGGTCTCTGTAGTTAGGAAAAACAAGTGTTCATCTGGAAGGTCATCATTTATAGTGGATGAGGCGTACCATTGGGAAATTCATAAATGAGCTCAGCAAGGGCTAAACCTTTCTTACTCTTGGGTGTGACAAATTTGAGATTTAATTATTAAAGGATAACAATCCAACGAGCGTACTTCCCATTAATGATCCATCGACTCAATAAGAAATCCATGGGGTTGGAATTCGTCACAACTTTGGTGGTACACGTAAGGATATAATGACAAATATTTTGAATAGATAAAATGAAAACCAGTGCTAACTTTTCTTCGTGTGAATAGAACAGAGTGGGGCCATTAAGGTCCTTAATAACATAGTATACGACATGCTCATTTCCAGCAAAACATTCTTGTATAAGGACCCCAACGGTCGAATAGGTGGATGCAGAGATGTACAAGATGAAATCACTCTCAAATTTAGGTGGACTAATCAAGGGAGCAGAAGTGAGAGAATGTTTGAGGTAATCAAAAGATTGTTGAGATTGGTCATCCAAAAAAAATGGAATTTTAGATTGAAGGAGGCTGAGGAACTTATGAGCCGTGGTGGCATAGTCAGGAACAAACCGATGAATCAATTTACCTTTGCCTTGGAGGCTTTGTAACTGGAGAAGGGTATGAGGAGGAGGAAGTTCAAGAAATGCTTGAAATTTGAGTGGGTCAAGAGTGATACCATATTTGGACACGATGAATCCCAAAATTCAGTCAGCATGAACGGAAAAGACACACTTAAGGGGGTTGAGGTGAATGGTATACTTGTGACATCAAAGAAATATGGTACGCAAATCATGAAGGTGTTGCGACCAAAGTTTGGAACAAGTGGTGAGTTCGGCTAGATATGCAAGGATAATATGAGCCAAGTTGTCAAAACAATAGGACATGGCACGCTAAAAATTATCCCCAACATTCTTTAAACTGAAAGGCATGACCTTGTAAGTGAAATTTCCCCGCAAACTAGTGAAAGTGGTTTTAATTTGATTGACATAAAGGATACGTATCTGGTTATATCTAGAAAATTCATCCATAAAGTATAGGACCTCATGCCCCACACACTCATCAATGACCTGGCCTATCAAGGGTGTAGGAATTTTGTCTTTGGGACAAGCTTTGTTCAGATCGCGGAAGTCTGTGCAAACACAGATGGTGCCTTGCTCCTTAAGAACGGGAACAGGATTGGACATCGATGTGATGTATTCAATGGGATATATGAAACCAATCTACTTGAGGTTATCAGTTTTAGATTTGATAGTTTCATGTTTGGAAGGATGGATAGTCCTTTAATTTTGGCGAATGGGTATGGCATCAGGCCAAGTGTTTATGTGATGTTCAACAATGACAGGATCAAGTCTAGGCATTTCATAATGAAACTAGGTGAAAACATCATTGAATTATTTGAATAACTTGGGGTAAGAATCAGTTTCTTCCAGGGTGCATTGTGCCCCCAAGATGATATTTTCTTTGATCCCTGGTTTATTCGAAATGTTAATTTTGATGGAAGGGGAAATGTTAGCCATATTTCCTTCTTCAAAATCATCTGGTGTAGGTATGTGATTTCTAAACGAATCGACTTCACCATGAATGAAGACTTTGGACTCCACAGCATATTAGTTATGGTTTGTTGCGAAAGAAAGTACACACGATGGTTCACATCACCCCAAGGATAATTATGAGTGGTCATAGCTTCCATGATGTATTCATCAGAATGGAAGATGGGTGTATGGGAGGAACAAGGATCACATGATGGAGAAGAATTACCTGAGGCATCTTCATGAGAGACAAGGTTCACATACGCATCATCAAGGGTCGGAGACATACGACAAGTAGATGGAATATATACCAATGTTGAGACCAGGGTGTTCATCGAAGAAGGTTCAACAGAATCATAATAGGAGACATCGAGGAGTTCCAATGCATCGATCTCCTGGATGACGAAAGATAGAGAATAGGAGCGGTATTTTCCATCATCTCGACATCAAGGGGAGGGATCATAATGGGTATTTCAGAGACCTCTTGTTTTGATGTAGGAGCGGGACCAAAATCTGTAGGTAGAGGAGAGGCAGACTCACTACAAGTAGCCTCTAATTCGAAAATCCCTTGAAGTGCATCACGAAAATATTCAAGATGGGGATATCGATGAGAATAATGGCCATAATTATCACACAAATCACATGGGTGATTCATGTGTAATGATATGTTTTTCTTAGCTAACTCAAGTAAGGTGACATCGACCTCAGGAATGTTAAAATCAGGGAAGGTATCAGAGACCACATTTTTTACATGAGGGAGTTTGATTTGAAATGGATATTAAATTAAGGAGAAAAGGTATTACAGACTCATCTGCAAGAATGCATATATTATTTAGTGCAACGGATTGAAAGATTGTGAATAACATAGACAATGAACAATTATAAAACATAATACACACACATCAACATAGTCAAAATAATGAAGAAGTTCGCCAGACCCCATGGCTATGTCTCCTGGTCTAGCTTTCAGTGTCAACCTTTATGTTATGTCTTCAAGAACAAAGTTTACAGGTGTGAGCTCAATCAGAGCCATAACACAACAACAGTGATATTACATACGGATTTCACTTGAAAACCTCAAGTTTAAAGAGTGCACAGACTCTCCCTCTTAGTGCCTCTAATCAATTGTTCGTAGCTGTGTGTTTTCTCTGACTCTCTGTCTCCCCTCTGTCTCTGAACTCTGAATTGTTTCTGTTCTATTATGGGATGTCTTTTTAAGCCTATTGGTATCTATTCGCCTGCCCTCTTTGGGCTCTCTATCTTCATCTTCTATCCATTCACCTTCCCTTTGGCGTTGGACACGTCTTGTTAAGACAAAACGCTTAAAGCACAAGAACTCCTTTGTATTTTTATTTTATAACAGAAATACACCAAAACACAGAAAAACCCAACAAAAATCCAAATATCAGATTTCAAATTTTATAGCGTCGTATCTATAATCTTCTTCGGTCCATTTTTTATCATTGTCGCAAGCCCACCGTTGATCTTCCTTCAATCAGACGGTTCACATCCAACCTGATCATCCAACTAGCTCGTGCCTTCCTCACCATCCGATCTATGATCGTTAAACCAATGATTGACGACCATTTCGAGTGGCCCACTTGCACAAAGATTACCTGCCCAAAAAGCAGTTTTCTCTCCCCTGCGGTGTGCTACGTGTCGGCCAGTGTATGGAATCGGGCGGTGCCTCTCCAATACCACTTACTGCCTGAAGCGCGCTCGAAATACCGCTTACCACATAACTCAAATCCTTCACTGTTTTATTTCATAACTCCTTCGGGTCCACCTCTGTGAATTCCTCCCTTTAGGAATCTGTGATGTGATATCTATCGTTGATCTCTTTCACCCATCCGACGGCTGCAATGGAAGCGCTCACCGCGAATCTTTAAGTTATGGGTCCCGATTCTTCTCCCTTGATTCATTGCGATATGATAATGCAGCCATTGCATATTTCTTAAGCATGCCATCATTTGTTAAGTCCTCCCTTTGGCTCCATGCGATACGATATTGGTAGTTGATCTAGACCGTTGATTTGCGCGCTCAATCAACGGTTCACGTTGTTTCTCTTGTATTTCTATCACATTTTTCTTAAGGCTAAGGCCCGTTAGCACTGCTTGGCTTTCTCTGATGTGATATCAATGCTTTATTGCTACGATTTAACCCCGATGTTGTTTTTTTTGGTTTTAACGTATTTGAAGGCTTTTAACAGGGTTGTTTAAGATCCATTTTGGATCACACCTTCCCACTGAAAAGCTTTTGGACCACCAAAAGTTGGTTTTAGGCATTGATCAAGTGAGGATACAGTTCCCTCACTTGTCCAATTTTTATCCATCGTGCCTTGCTTGGATTTGAACCTTTGAGTCCTACTCTCAGGTACTCAACATCCCTTGACGCGTAGTTCTTACCTTCCTGTCCAAATCTGTGTCCTCCTGTAACTCATTAAGATATTCAGGTAACAAATCCTCAATAGAGAGCAACTGAATTTGCTCTTCAGAATCCTCAATCAATGAAGGTTCATACAATCTCAAGTTTTCTGCATTAACGACTGAATAGATCTGCATATAAGCTGGCAAATTAAGGCGAAAATTGTTTTCACCAATTTTATCAAATATCTTGAAAGGTCCATACCTTATTGGTTTTAGATTCTTACCTTCACCCTGCATTCTGTCTTTGCTAATGTACAGAGAGAATTGATCACCAACTTGGAAACTATGCTCAACTCGATGCTTATCATGTCTTGCCTTGTACTTGGCTTGACTTCTTTCCAGTTGTTCCTATATTGCCTGGTGAATTTCCTGGATTTGTTCAATGAACTTGGTTGTTTTGTACACATTACTGTGTCCATCAACTGCTATGTCTTTACTAAAGACAAAATCCAAGGGAGAGTTTGGTATAAAACCAAAATAAGTCTCAAGAGGAGATCTCTGAGTAGAAGAGTGCTTGGCACAGTTGTAAGCATGTTGCACATAACACAAATGCTCATCCCAAAGCTTGGGAAGCTTGACGCAATAACCTCTAAGCAACTAGATCACTATCTTGTTGACCACTTATGTCTGACCATCTGTTTGTGGATGAAATGTTGTGCTCTTCTTTAACCTGATGTCCATCAACACCCATAAACTTGACCAAAAACTTCCCAATAAATCGAGAATCTCAATCAAATACAATAGAAGTGGGTAACCCAAAATGAACCCATACATTTTGAAAGAACAACTTTGTTGTTTGTTCAAATATAACCTGCTTGTTACATGGTATCAAAATACACATTTTATTGAACCTATCGACAACAACATACAAATAATCATGACCTTTCGTAGACTTTGGCAATCCCCCAACAAAATCCATGGAAACACTTTCCCAAGGATGAGAAGGAATTGGAAGTGGAGTGTACAACCCTAATTTCCTATTATTGGGCTTGCTTGTAGCACACATAGAACACCCTTTGATATAGCTATAAACTATCTCATGCATTCTTGGCCAATAACAGAACCTTTGCAATTGTGCAACTGTTTTACTTACACCAAAATGACCTGATATGAGAGAAGTGTTTGCTTCTTGAATTATATTAAATCTTTCAATTTGCGGAATGCATAACTTTCCCAAATGATATAAGAGTTGGTCCTTTACATAATAATCCAATTCTTTTACTTGCTTTCCATGACTTAAAGTTGCATATACATCTTTAAAATCTACATCTTGAGCATATTGTTCGATGTAACTTTCATGCATTACTGAGTTATGCTTAACTATAGTATATGCATTTATGATTGGTCTTGATAACATGTCTGCAACCTTATTTTGTATGCCCTTCATACCTAATGACAAGATGAAATTTTTGTAGAAAACCCATCCATCTATAATGTCTTGATTCTTGCAATTTAGTTTGTGAGTGAAAATATTGAAGTGGTTGATGATCTGTATGTATGATTGTTTCTTTACCCATTAGGTAATGTTTCCACTTTTTCACACTTTTTACTAATGCATACAATTCTTTATCATATGTGGGATAATTAACTACAACAAAAATAAATGTCTCGGATGATAGCATATGGGTTTTTTGTGTTGCATCAACGCTGCTCCTATGGCATAGTCACTAGCATCTATCTCAATCTCAAATGGATGTTGAAGATCTAGCAGTGTTAGTACTAGTGTTGTACTAATTTTCTCTTTTAAGGTGTCGAAGGCTTTCTGTTGTTTTCCTCCCCACTTAAACACTTTTTTCAATCATGTTAAAGCATGTAATGGAGCTACAATCAAAGAAAAGTTAGCAATAAACTTTCTCCGGTATTGTGTTGCCCCTAGGAAACTCCTAATCTCTATAGCAAATTTGGGTTTAGGCCAGTTCAAAATGACTTCAACCTTAGAGGGATCTACCTTCAATTCACCACCCCCTACAATATAACCCAAATAATTTAAAGATGTTATGTTAAATTCACATTTTGACAGTTTTACATAGAGATTTTCTCTTTTTAAAACATCTAAAGTCAGCTTCACATGCTTTACATGGTCTTCCCATGTCTTACTAAAAAAAGAATGTCATCTAAATAAACAATTACAAAGTCATCAATAAATGGTCTGAGTACATCATTCATAACTCTCATAAATGTAGCAGGAGCATTAGTTAAGCCAAAAAGCATAACCAACCATTCATACAGTCCTTGCTTTGTCTTGAAAGTAGTCTTCCATGCATCTTGTTCTGCAACTCTAACCTAATGATAACCAATTCACAAGTCTAACTTAGAAAAGTAAATTGCTTCTTTTAATTGATCTAATAGATCATCAATACGAGGAAGAGGATAACAATTCTTGATCGTTATTTTATTTAGTGCTCTATAATCAATGCACATTCTCCACAAACCATCTTTCTTTCTCACCGGCATGATTGGAGATCCACATGGTGATGTGCTTGGTCATATAAATCTTGTATCGAGCAACTCCTATACCTGCTTCTTTATCTCTGTAGTCTCTAAAGATGACAACCTATACATTCCAATGTTAGGTAATGGAGCATCTTGCTGCAAATAAATATCATGTACTATTTCCCGCTTGGGTGGCAGACCTTTACGTTCTTGAAATAGAACATCATATTCTAAAACAACTTTAACTAAGTCAACTTTCTGTTTAGAATTACAGCCTTCAAATGCATTTGATTTTTCAGGATCCTTTGCCTTTACAACCATTAGTAAAAACTTCTTACTTGAATTCACAATTCTTTTCATCTGTCATGAATTTATGAGAGAATAGTTACCTTTGAGTTTATGAGCTCTTACAATATATTCTATTCCATATTTAGTGAGTTGATACTTATTCTCAGCTCTATAGAAAATAGCTTTCTTATCATACAGGTAGGGACTTCCCAAAAAAATACCACATATATCCAATGGAACTATATCTAACTCAACATCATCTACAAATGTTGATCCAATAGCAAATCTAAGTTTACATTGTCTCGTTACTTGTAGCTTTGCTCTGTCACACACACAACCTAATGGATATGGCTTCTCATGAGGTTTTGTTTATAATCCCAACTTCTTTACAATTGTTTCAGAAATCAAATTTACTTGTGATCCACTATCAAATAAAGTATCAATCTTATTGTGCTTAGAAATCACTCTAATACGAAAAAGCTCATTTCTTTCCCTCTCATTATTTTCATTATCAATAGATTGTGCAGGATTACTTGTGGATGCATTAGAATCTTTACCATTAATACTTATGGTTATAACTGTTGTTTCATCACCTAAATCTGATCCCAAGTCCTTCTGAATAGCAGTAGCATTCTTCTTCTCCTTTCCACCGAACTTCTTAGGTTTCAGTTCTAGATGCAAAAACTAGTAGTGTGCCTCATCGTTTCCTTCTTTCTTGCAATGAGCACATGAAGGTTTATCCTTATTTACAATGTTTGCTTTCCTCTCCTTCCATTTTAGTTTCTTCTTTTCCTTTCTCTTGGTTACAGAATACTTAGATGATCCCCCAACCTCTCGGTTTACATTCTTACCTTTAGCTTCTAGATGTGTGGCTTGAATTGATACATCATCTAAGATAGTGGGATTAAACATGAGAATAGTATGCTTTAAATAGATATGAAGACCACCTATATAGTTCAATAAAGTCTCAGGTGAATCTATCTAATGATATACCTAGAGTTAAATCTCTCTTTCTGAATTCCTGAGTATAACTTTGTACACTTTGACCCTTCAACTGACGAAGAGTTTGCCAACTCATCATTACCTGTTGCATGTAAGCTAAAGGATAGAATTTCTTTTTGATAGCAGAAACAAATTAATTCCAAGTAGAAATGATTTTACCATGTTTTTGAAAATCAGCTTGTGTCTTGCCTTCCCACCATACTAGTGCAGTTCCTCCAAGTCGAAGGCTAGTCAGCTGAATCTTCTTCCTTTCTGAATCAATGTTCTATATCCTGCAATATACATCAATTTGTATTATCCAAATATCTATGATTTCTACATTGATTTCTCCATCATAAGTTGGCAAATTAAACTTCACATCTAATTTGATTAAGGAAGTTTTCTTCTTCTTCTTAGAAGAGCTAGTGTTATGCGAAGAAGATGATGAGGATGATGAAGGTGATGATGGAGGAGATGGTGGAGGAGGCATTTCCCCTTTCCCTTTGCCTTATGGAGGGGCAACTAGAAAAGGTTCCCTGCTCCTTTGTCTGATTTAGGTGTTGAAGTGATTTCACCTCGAACCTTCTTAAATTCCAGATGCATCTCTTCCACCATGGCTCGAAGTGTCTTAAAACTTTCTATAAATTGATATTTTGATCCCAATGGAGATTCTTCTGCCATTATCCTCTGATAATATACTCTTCCAATATCTAGATTAGCCTCAACAAGCTCTCCTTCTCCTAGTCTGAGCTTTAATATAATTAGCATTAAAAATCCAACACAAGCTTGTCTAACCTTAACAAAACCAATAGCTTTGATACCACTTGATCTGAAATGGATATTAATTTAAGGAGAAAATGTATTACAGACTCATGTGTAGGAATTCCTATATTATTTAGTGCAATGGATCGAAAATATTGTGAATAACATAGACAATGAACAGTTATAAAACATAATACACACACATCAACATAGTCAAAATAATGAAGGAGTTCAGCAAACCCCCTAGCTACGTCTCCTGGTCCAAATTTCAGTGTTGACCTTTATATTATTTCTTCAAGAACAGAGTTTATAGGTGTGAGCTCAATAAAAGCCATAACACAACAACAATGGTATTACACAGGGATTTCACTCAAAAACCTCGAGTCTAAAGAGTGCACAGACTTTCCCTCTTAGTGCCTCTGATCAACTGTTCATAGTTGTGTGTTTTCTCTAACTCTTTGTCTCCCGTCTGTCTCTAAACTTCAACTTGTTTCTGTTCTGTTATGGGATGGCTTTTTAAGCCTATCGGCCATGTCTATTCAACTTCCCTCTTCGGGCTCTTTGTCTTCCTCTTTTGTCCGTTCACCTTCCCTTCAGTGTTGGACAAGTCTTGTTAAGAAAAAACGCTTAAAGCACAAGAACTCCTTTGTATTTTGATTTTATAATGGAAATACACCAAACACACAGAAAAACCCGAGAAAACACCACATATCAGATTTTAAATTTTGTAGTGTCGTATCTATAATCCTCTCGAGTCCATGTTTTATCGTTGTCGCAAGCCCACCGTTGATCTGCCTTCAATCGAATGGTTCACATACAACCTGATCATCCAACTAGCTCGTGCCTTCCTCATCGTCTGATCTATGATCGTTAATCCAACGACTGACAGCCATTTCAGGTGGCCCACTTGCACGGAGATTACACATCCGAAAAATCGGTTTTCTCTCTCCTGTGTCGTGCTACGTGTCGGCCAGTGTATGGAATCAAGCGAAGCCTCTCCAATACCACTTACCGCCTGAAGCCTGCCCAAAATACCGCTTACCACAGAACTCAAATCCTTCATTGTTTTATTTCATAACTCCTTCAGGTCCGTTGTGTGAAGTCCTCCCTTTAGGAATCTACGATGCAATATCCGTTGTTGATCTATTTTTCCCATCTGATGGATATGATGGAAGCGCCTGTCGTGAGTCTTTATGTTATGGGTCTCGATTCTTCTCCCTTGGTTCATTGCGATATGATAAAGCATCCATTGCATATCGCTTAAGCCTGCCATCATGTGTTAAGTCCTCCCTTTGGTTCCATGCGATGTGATATTGGTAGTTGATCTAGACCGTTGATCTGTGCACTCGATCAACGATTCATGTTGTCTCGCTTGTATCGCTATCACATTTTTCTTAAGGCTAAGGCCTGTTAACACTGCTTGGATTTCTCCGATGCAATATCAATGCTTTATTGCTGCCATTTAACCCCGATGTTGTTTTTTGTGGTTTTAACATATTTGAAGGCTTTTAAAAGGGTTGTTTAAGATCAATTTGGATCAGAGTTCAAAACAATTATTGGTGGCATGACCAACAACATCACACAAAGCACATGGAGGAATAGGCTTTGGCAACTTAGGAGGATTTAGGGTTGCTGGGGTGCCTTATCTTTGGTTCCCTTTTTTTATTCTTTGCCCTCCTCACAAAATGCTTTCGCAACAGGAGTAGATTCCTATTGAGGTTGTTGTGGAACTAAAGCACAGGTAGAAGTAGGAACAACAGGTTAGACCAGGTTCAAAGTAGTGTAACGTTTGATTTGATTGGTTGGAGTGTTTGCGGAAGGATCAATGTACTAGAATGGGAACCCCAAGGTAATGTCGGGTAAATTCAACATAGCCATAACAGTTGTAGAATAAACTATAGGGTGGGGAGATAAGAATGGTATCTAGCCAGAATGGTAATGGCTTGGGGGAACTTCTCCAAGATGGTTAAGGATTGGGGGAATGGTTTCATGTGGAAATGGATTAGTAGAGACACCAGCAGAAGGAAATGATCCTTGTGAAGTAGTATCGAAAGGCTAGGTTGAGTTAGGAATAGTAGGTTGTGAAGGTGTTGTCTATTATGAAGGAATACTAAACCATTTGTGGGTGGATAGTGATGCTTGGAGCATGCAAACACTAGATGAATTAGGCTCAGAAGGAGTAGGTTGTGGACCATAATAAGCACCAAGAAAAGTGGAATCTTTGTAGACTCCAAGAGAGACATTGGTGAGGGACGAGACATCCTTATTATCATTCACAAAGGAGATGTTGGTTTGAGGTGAAGTCTAGGCTTCGAGATCATAGTATGTCAACTGATCAATGGTGACAATCTTTCCATTTTGGGGAGATCACATCTTACGTGAACTACAGATGCAATAGTTGACATGGCATATTTATAACTACAAACCAAAAGGATGTTATATTCTAAGCGAGCATCAATGACTTCAATGTCAATAGAGATGGTCTTGCCGAAAACTGTGATTTCCCAGTTGCAATATAATCGAAGGGGTTGTGAAGGATGTCCATCCCAGGAGCGAAAAGTGATGGTGGAAGGGGAAAGGTTAGGAGAACCAAGTTTCTTCTAAACACTGGAAGCCAGCACACAAGTTGAGGCACCTTCGTCTATGATACACCACTGAACAGTGGTGTTTCTAATGGAGACTAGTATTTGAAATGCAAAGGCTAAAGGTAGGGGAGGATTTTCAGACTTGTCCACATGAAATACAATCATATGATCATCTTAGGGATCTATGACACCCAAAAGTATAGAGTAGAGCTTTTCGTTGGGATGGGCATGTCTAAAGAACTTCCAACATTGACATGGCAGCAAGAGACTATGTCAAGTCATCTACTATGCTATAGGTATGTGTGGCTTTAGTTGAAGCAACATTTCGATGTAATGGATGTAGTTGTTATCATTTCATTGATTATCTATAACCTGTAATGTCTTGTTCTACATAAACAATGTTGACACTATCATTGAATGAATGCCACTCAATATGGCTTATTAGGGCTCCTCCAGATTAAAAATTTCTCCCAAAATGAATGTCACTCCATATGATATATAAATGTTGCTTAAAATACGCTCAATACTAGCATTGCAACACATTGTTGTGAGAACACTCTGAAAGAATAGTGAGAGAATGCTATATAAGGAAAATATGGTATGCACAAGAAATGTATTATATTGAGCACTGCTTGATATTAAAAAATTGTACCATATTTAATATGCACTCTTTCATGATGCCTCTTTCCCTCCAGTCTAAATTATATCCAACCTTTGATTATGATACAACTTTATCACTATAACCTTAAAGATGATATGGCTTTGTTATCTAGATAAAACTCTCCAACATCTTATATCCACTCCATATTTCAAAAATAGTAGGGCTTTGTTAACGTAGTTCTACTTATAGCTTGATGATTTCAACTACAACCTTAAGGAGGTTGACATCATCACTAAGGAAAATAATCACTTTACTTAAAACTAATGCATAAACATTAACTAGGGGAAACTCAAATGTTCGACATGATTATGAAGATTTTTAGTTGGCTTGATATAAAATAAGAGGGAGAGATCTCCAGTTATATCTCAATATCCCATGATGAGTACATCACATGATTTTCGGTGTCAAAAGGGTGATACAACCTCTGTCTTTACCATATTCGAATACCAGAAAATCAATCACTTTATCTCCATTGATGTAATGAGTTGTTTTGATAGTCTAGATCACTCTCTCTTATTTCAAATTGTTCATAATGCTATTCTAGATCCAGATTATGCATATCCATCCATATCCTAAAGCTTTTTTCATGTTCATATTCATCATACCGATGAAAGCGTTTTTCATTTTTTTATCAGGAACCCGAGGAAAATATTCTTTAGTGAATAGTGTTGGGGTTGTTTCCTTCCTTCCCCATGCGAGGTAGGTCTTCTTCTTATTCTTTCTGTCAATAGTGGTGATTGTAATAAACCACCCAACTAAGAAAGGACCGGTTTCAAGTCAAATGTTGTTCGGATCCACCATTAATAGCTTGTCTAACCTATAATTCAATGTCTCATAGACATATTTATCATTTTCTCCACTCCTTGATAAATTTCACTCCATTCAATACCATGGAGCAGACGCATAACTGCCACTTTCTCAATCATCAGGATAGTAATACGTTACCGAAGGAAGTTGAAAACACTCATTATAATGAATTATTGTGAGAGTGATTATGGCACCAACAAGTGCAGGATGGAGGTGATTCTCTAGTTGCTTGCATCTAAAAATCTCCTTAGCAGACACCGTCGCAGCAGTCTCCATCGTATTATTGAACACGCATCGAAGATTCTTGGTAATATTATTGATGTTTCTGAGATTGACCCGTGCATAGAGAAGTATGGATAATTAATAATGAATAATGATGCCATATATTAGGGCATAAAACCCTAAATCGACCTGCCAAATATTATTAATATATCTTAATAGTATATACGACTCCAATGATTTTGAATGGAATGTGACAATTATTGAACCTTCGGATACACTCTATGAAGGTGGATATTATAATGTGATCATGACTTTTCCACCTAACTAGTCAAACAGTCTCCCAACAATAAGTAAATCATAGGAAATTTTATGAGTCCTAATAATCATCCTAGAAATTTGAACTGCATTCTATTTAATGTTGGTAGTATATTATAACGCCAATAATAGTTGAACGCATTTGCAGTAGTCACACCATAATAATCTGATGTCTACCTGTATTAAAAATGCCAGTGCATAATATCAATACCAACGGCAACAAACAAAAACTTAATTGTTTTGCAACTCACTGATAAGTGATTAATGTTACTGCAAATTAATTAATGTTGAGAGAATCAAATAAAATTTTTCCAATAGAAACATTGCCATTATATGAACGTTGCATATAATTATTCCTCTACACACAATTATTCTAGCTACACACCATTATTCCGCTACACACAAGTATTTCACTATTGCATATATTATTTAAAATTGGTCCAATCCACTAGCTATCAATACTATGTATAGCGTTTTATTTTTGTCCCTGACGCAGCTACTCCCATCAAATTATTGACCTTCATAATTACAATTGAGAAGGAATTGCTTTTCTTCTCACTATTCGTACCTTATCATGATCTCTAGGAATCATTCTAAGCGCTTTCTTTTCTTTGATGGATACAAATTTTCCTCTTTATGCTTACTTTCTATGATTTTCCTTGTTGTATCTCCCCTCCTTTTTTTTGTTTTAAATATTTTAATGCAGGAAAATGATCAATGCTTAGTGATGCACTTTTCAATGGCATGTACTTGAAGTCTCCTATTCAACATTTTATTGTTTTCTGGATTCTCTTGGAAATGAATGACTAGAAATTGCATCTCACTGCCTCAACTCAGATGATGCTTTGCAAAAATTCCTCCACTTTGATCAAGTAAAATCAATATTATTTAACTCCTTACAGTAATAATAATGAAGTTGAAGTGTTGCAATTGAATGAGGCATGGTGTTTCAATCACCATGGCCTTACAATTGTAGAGACACTTTCATAAATTTTCCTTTTATTATGCAATATAATAAATTTGAATGTCAATTTCTGCATTGAGTTCTTCAATATGTTTATTTGAAATAATTTTCTCCTAGGGTATTTGATATTGTAGAGTCTCATTTTTCTTCAAGATCATGTCATTGCTTTGAAATGAGATTGATGAGTAAGGATAGTTTCCTATTTTTTCTTTTTAAAGGGAGAATGATCTAGCCACAATTTCTCTGAACTTTCATCTTTTATTGATAAATTCATTTTTCTTCTTCAATAATTCACAGTAGTGATCACAATAAAAGTGTTGCAGGATTTAAAGAAATCCTAGTGATACAATGAAATTGGTACAATATTTGATTACTTGCTGAGATAGAAGTCTTCACATGGATATTGCCAATAATAAGGTTCTGATGTAGAACTCATGATGCTTCATGAGAATGCATCTATAAACCAAACATAAACATATATAGAGTATGCTCATCTGCTTTGATGTCAATGTCTTTGTTTTTGCTTCCATGTTTCTATTTGGATGGCTCTTGGGTTTTATACATCATATGTTTAACAAGGATTATCATAATGTACATTGATGCATTCAGAAAATGAAGAGTTTTGAGAAAAATTGATGATGCAACTATACAATAAGTTATGCTTAACTTTCAACATGAATTGAATAGATATGAAATTGTCTTATCTGTACTAGTGTTGCGTCTACTTGCAGAAATTTATTTACATGTTTATTCATCGGATATATACATGTGAAATAGAAAAAAAAAAAAAAAAAATCATTGAAGAATGGTCTTTTGAATGGTGAACCTGATTGATGTTTTTAAATCCTAGAGAACATGACTTGATTTCCCACTTTGATGACGCTTTTGTTCTTTATACTTCTTTAACTGCTTCAAATTATTGACATGATCATAAGCTTTGTGTTCCTCTTCATTACTCCTTCTTGCTACTATAATCTCCCCCTTATATCGTGCTCAATTTCATATACTCTACAGTCATTTAGGTTCTCCTTTTGAAGTCACATTAGTAAAGAGAGTCTGTAGGTCCTAACCCTAGGTTCCTTCTCGGATATTCAAATGGTTCATTAGAAAGGGGTTTTGTAAATATGCCTGTTATTTGTTCCCTTTTGGGTATGTACTCCATCTTCACCATTTTCTCAGCCACTTGTTCTCTAAGGAAAACGTAATTTATATGGACATGTTTAGTCATTGAATGAAGCACAGGAATTTTTGAAATGCTTATTGCACTTGTATTGTCGCACTTGATAGATATAGGTTCATTAAAATTTAACTTCATGTCTTGTAGTGTTTGTTTCATCCACAATACTTGTGTGAAACAAGTTTCAACTGTTATGTATTCAACTTACGCAGTAGATAGAGAAATTGATGTTTTTTTTTCTTAGCCATGCCACCAATGATTCTCCTAGGTAGAATGCACCACTGCTTGTACTTTTTCTGTCATCCACATAGCTCGCCCAATTTGCATTTGTGTATGATGTCAAAGTAAAATCCTTACCTTTCGGATACCATATACCATAGCTTCTAGTCCCTTTCAAGTACCCGAATATTCTTTTTGTTGTTAAAAAATGGATTTGTTTGGGTGTTGGTTGATACCTTACTACTAATCTGACTGCCAACATTATATCTAGTTGAGAAGTTGTTAGGTATAACAGACTTCCTATAATAGATCTATATTTCATTTGATCCACATAAAATGATTCATAATCTACACATAGCTTACATCTCATAGTCATGGGGGTTGAGACAAGTTTACAATTTTCCATTTTCACTCTTTTCGACATATCTCTTAGATATTTCTCTTGAGAAATGAATATGCCTCTAGGGTTTCATAGGATTTGGAGCTCTAGGTAGAAGGTAAGTTCTCCAATCATAAAAAATTTGAACTTGGTCTTCATCTCTCCAGCAAACCATTCTACTACATGATGTTTATTGTTTCCAAACATAATATCATCCACATAAACAACTATAATCAGTGACTCATCTCCATCAGCCTTTATGTATATATTACTATCATCTCCTCCTCTCTTGAACCCCTATTTTTGAAGGTACTTGTCCAGTCTAGAGTACCACGCCTAAGGTGCTTGTTTAAGACCATATAGTGCTTTCTTTAACCTATAGACATAATTAGGCTTATCTGTCAATGAGAAACCTTCAAGTTGTTCCATATAGAATTCTTCCTCAAGATCACCATTTAGGAAAGCATATTTCATGTCCATTTGATACACCTTGAGATCATTGTAGCATGAAAAGGGTAAAAACATCCTAATTGCCTCCAATCTCGCGGTTGGTGCAAAGGTCTCTTCATAATCAAGTCCTTCTATTTGTGAGTAACCCTTACACACAAGTATGGTTTTGTTTTTAACAACTTGACCGTGTTCATTCATCTTATTTTTGAATACCCATTTTGTGCCAATGATATTATTTCTGACAGGTCTTGGTGTTAGTTCCTAAGTCTTGTTCTTCTCAATTTGGTATAACTCCTCGTTCATAGCACCTATCTAACCTTTGTCTTTACTTTCCTCCTCAAATTTATTTGGCTCTACATGTGACAACATGTCTATATGAACTTGCTCAAATTTTTCTACTAGTTGCATCCTTGCTTGTACTCCTTCGCTTTTATCTCCAATAATTTGATGTTCAGGGTGATTCTTTTGAGTTTATCTTGAAATTCCTTTTGGATGAGTCTCAATATTGTCTAATTTTTCATTTTTTACTTCATTCTCCTTACTGATATGATGATGATGATCTGAAGGATTGATAAAACTTGTGTTCTTGTTCTTATTGGGTAGCTCTTCATCAATCTTTACATCTATGTGTTCCACAATATTATGCAACCTTTTATTATAACACCTATATCCCTTACTTTTTTACGAATGTCCCAAAAATATTCCTTCATCAGATAGAGCATCAAACCTTCCCATATTTTCATAATTATTTTTTATATAACATTTTCTTCTGAATACTTTAAAATGTTTGATTGTTGTTGGTTTTCTATGCCACAATTCATAAGGTGTATTATCACAATTTGGTCTAAGATTTGACTTATTGTGAATATGTATTATCGTATGCACCGCTTCTGCCTAATAGGTTTGAGCAATGTTTCTTTCTTGCATCATGGATTTGGTTATTTGTTGAACAGACCTGTTTTGTCTCTTTGCGACTCCATGCTATTGTGGTGTGTCTGCAATAATATATTTTTTTATCCCATATTCATTACATAGGTCTGCAAACTCATCTAATGTAAATTCACCTCCTCTGTCTGAACTTATGCACTTTATCTTGCACCCTGTTTGATTTTCTGCCAATGCCTTAAATGTTTTAAATTTCTCAAATGCTTCTGACTTATTTCTGAGAAATGCACTAATGTTAATCTTGAATAGTCATCGATTACCAAGATGAAATATTGTTCTCCTCCTAGTGCTTCTATTCTGGAAGGCCCGCATAGATCCATATGAACTAGCTGCAAGGGCTTACTACTTGATAGTTTATCATTGACTTTGAATGATGTTCATTTTTGTTTTCCCATTTGACATGACTTGAAGATAGTGTTTTGAGGCTTTTTATTATTGGTAGATCTCTGACTGCTTTCTTCCTACTGAGTTTGATGATATGATCAAAGTTGAGATGCCCCAATCGCTTATGCCATAGCCAAAATTCATCTTGTTTGTTGATGTAGCATTCCTCATTCTCTTCTTTCAAGATATATACATTATTGTATATTTGAACTCCTTTAGCCAGAACCTTCCTTGTAGATGTTGACCTGATTTCATAGTCTTGAGCTCTAAAAATAACATCACAGCCTTTGTCACACATGAGTTACACTCAACAAGTTATGTTTTAGACCATCTACAAACAGTAAATCTTGAGCCTTTCGTCTTCCGTTGTTCAGACTGAATATACCCTTTCCTCTAATTCTTCTTGCTTCATCATTATCGAATGTGACATTTCCAATTTTATTTTCATTCAAGGAAACAAATTTGATTTTATCTCCTGTCATATGTCTAGAGCAGCCACAGTCCACATACCATTTATTATTTTGATCTTGACCATATAGAACTAAGTCACACCTGTCAGGTTTATTTTCTTCTACCTTCTTTCTCCATTGCGTGCATCCAATTGTTTTATACATATTCTGAAATGTTAATATATTGTATTTAAGCTTACATTCATATGACTTGTGCCCAAATTTGTGACAATAGAAACATTCAGTGATATCAAGGAGTGGAGCAAATTCATTTTTTTCTAGATTCATATTTGTTTTAACGTTCATGAATCCATTCTTTCTCATCTTAAAATTTCCAAAATCAATTCTTCTAACATAAGCTCTACAATTTTGGGCTTTATGTCCAAAATTTTTATAGAATTAACAATATCCATAAAAAAAAAAAAAATTGTACCTGGTAGTGGATGTTGTTTGTGAATCTAACTATCTTGACATTTGATAATCCTATCTTCTGAAGAAGTGTGGTTTCCGATAGGTTGTGTATTGATTGTCCATTTCTTTTGCCTTCTGTACTATACTAACATTGTTCCTTTGCAGTTGTTCACTTGATGTTGAAGTGTTGCTCAAATTTATGTTCTTAGATTGATTTCAGTTGTCATCCTCTCTCCCAGCAACTTTTACAAAGGTGATTGTCCTTTTATCCTCTGCCTTAGATGTACTAGATTCTCCTTCATAACCTAACCCTATCTTTATGAGTGGAGACCTCTAAGAATTCAATATCACATCCATTTTTTCAAATCCTTTTATCTGTTGAATATTTATGTTTAGTTCAGTTTGAGATTTCTCTAGCTTTTTCTTTAGACATACCACCTCTTCCTCCAATCTTTCACACTCTTATTTTTTCTCTTTTATCTGTTGCAATAAAATGTATTCCACCTTCTTTACTTCTTCAAGTTCAACTTTCAACTTGATAATGTCTTTTGAATTAGATTCTTCCTTTACATATTTTAATAGGATCTCTTTATGCTTTCTATTCTTTAGTTTAAGCATTTCTATTTCATCTAGGGCATTGATTAGCTCCCCCCTCAAGGTCTACCTCATCTTCCTCTTCTTCTTCATATTCTTGGAAATCCTTTTCAATGTCTTCCATGGCCATCAGTATAAAATCACTCGTTCCATCTTCACTAGAGGATTCATTCGAACTTTCAAATCCACTGTTATCTTCTTGAGCATACAATTTTTTTTTTTTCATTATCTTTCTTTCTACATTTTGTTAGACTTATTCTTCTCTTTCCCTTTAAGTTGATTTTCCTCATTCTTAAAAGGGAATTTTGATGCATAATGTCCCACAATTCCATAATTAAATCACTTAAATGGAAATTTTGATGCATAGGCTCCTACCTCAAAGGAAGCTCCAACTCCCACAAGTTTTCTTCAGGCTACAGCCCAAAGGAGGCTCCTACCTCAACATGCTACAACATGTTCTTTTTCAAGCTACAACATAGAAAGGAACAGAAATTTCTCAAGTCACAAATGTTGGTTACCTCATATCCAATTTTATTGTCAAGTTTTATGCTTAACTGCTTATTCTTTTCACTCTACCTCTCTTCTGCTACTAGTCATGCAGACTCCTTCACCTCAAAAAAAGATACATCTTTTTCATTCCACGTTGTATATATTATAAGAAATCCCTCCTGTTTGTTTGTATTCTTTGGAGGAATATGAAATGAAGCATAGTCATTTGGACTTCCAAAATTGCTCACAAGTTTGACTTTTCATTTTCAGTTCTGAAAATTACTTGTAATATAAAATAGAGTTGAACTAGCAGCTCATTCAATAATAATTACAAGACACAAGTCAGATTTGGATTCTATACATTTTATGTTCAAACAAATATATGTATTTCAGCTTTTGTCTCAATGTTTAGCCTTCACATTGATTAGCATAGCCTTTGCACTTCACATCACTTTCAAACTTTTATATTCATCATTCAACATTTATGTACACTTTCCATTCAACATAAATTATCACTAATGTGCTTAGTGACATCAATAACATTAATCAAACGGCTTAACTTGACATCAATGCCAATATTCCCAACAAGTAAAAGAGAGCAGAGCATAGGCATCACATTCTAGCTAGATATCAAGTTTTTAAGGTTACAACTTGTGTTGTCTTGTGTGGATGGCATGTTTATTTGTTTGTTATTTCATTTTAGTTTCATTTGTTTCCATAAATTTGAGCATTAAGCTAGTAATAATAAATTTAAGATCTAAGGTGATAAACTACACAATAAAAGACTTTTTATTGTCAAATTGTGATAAGTTATTCCACTAGAATATCCTTGGTGGTTTATAGATAAGCATCACTCTGGAGTTTTGATTGAACATCTTTGTGACATCTATCACTTTGAAATTGTTTAAGAATCCATCATATTAAATTGATTTACAAGGTGCCTACCAAGCAAATGTATAGTCTACTACTCAAGTAATCTACCACTCTATTTTTGTTTCCCTTTATATAATATATTTTGAAGATATATTCACTTAATAATTATATCTACTTTCATGGTCTAAAATCTAAGCTTCACGGCGTGAAAATGTATTGATTAGATTTTCTTACAAACTAATGACTAACCAAGTAACGTCATTGAATTTGTAGATCATGAGTATTGTTATCAACTTTGGATCATATGTGGGGTATTTTATCCCATGATGTTTCATTTTTCTTGATTCATACAAAATAATTTTTTTCCCTACACTAATGCACCTTCTACTCCTTCCATGGAAGCATATTTGTAGACTAAAATATTTTTCCAAATATGGTACCCTCAAAAAAGTTGCACTAGTCAATAATTTCTCTAGTTCCTCAAAATCATTATCACACCTTCATGTTTAAACAAATTTCCTTTATTTCCTTCAGACAGGATTAATGAATTATGTTATTTAGGAAAACCCATGGATGAACCTTGTGTGATATTCTATTATCTCTGTGAAACCATGTATTTTTGTTACATTTTTTAGCATAGGCCAATCTGTGATACTATTTACCTTGAATGTATCCACTAAAAATGCTTCTCTTAAAATAATGTTCTCAAGGCACTAAATATTGATTTGGTAAAAATAACATGTTAATGACTTGGCATATAATTGTTTATTGCAGAAGAAATATGAATGCTTGAAGGCATGATGGTGCAAAGAAGAAATTTTCCTAATCTAGTGTCATGATTGGGTGTAAGGAAGAGATAACTTGGATGAATCTATATTGTTGAGATTTCTAATATATGTTACTTAATCATGTGGGACTATGTTTTGGATGTATCAAGGAAATCCTATATGCAAGTTCTCACCAATAGAATCCATTTATAGTGATCATATATTCATATAGATAAGCATCAAATTGATACTACATGCAATGCATGTGCTTTGATTCTAAATTTGAAATTCATGCAATAGGAATAAAAGTGCATAAAATTGGTTATGATATGTGTCACACGGAATGAGTCGATTTTGCGGACAAGCTCGACCTCCCTAATATCTAAAGATATCTAGTGACAAGAAAGCCAATCAAAAACTATCTTTCTCTAAATATGCAATTAAAAACAAAGGCAAACAAGTGTTTTAGGCCTACATTGGGTCCAATGCAAGTTTGTGGAAGCCTCGTTGCTTTGATCCAAATGAGCTCCCTTGTAACAAGTCTGCAAACACAAACAAGCAAACAAATTAAATAGCACCTGAAAAGCCAATGTCATAAAGCATATCCATCATAATGATCAAGGAATTTATGAAACAAACCACATAAGACAATTTGTTGAAAAAAAAGAATCTGATTGTATTAATTCAAATCAAAGAGGAACTTTACAACCTGTGCCTTGATGTTGTACAAGCTCCTCCCAGGGTCCAGCAAGAAGTCTCCTCTACTTTGACAAGTTTCACTCACTTCCCAATGAAGCCAAAAGGTATGTGATCTCTCCTCTCAAGCTTAACTAGGAAGTCTTAATTCCACCAGCATTTACCCTTAAAAATGTTCAGCTTCTAACCTCCCTAGCAACCAGCCCAATGCCTTAATTTATAGTGCAATGGAGGGAAGTTACTAGGTCCTCCTTCAAAGGGATAAAGCCCTCCTTTAAAGGGATAGCTCCTCTCATCAAGGGATTAGCTTCTTCTATTTTGGGATGCATGAACCACCTTGGAGCAAACAATCCACGTCAAAATTCCTTCTAGAATCATCTAGAATTAACCCAAAGTGAGTTTTTTAGAATAAACTTGCGCCTTTTTGACTTTCACATGGGTCCGCACCCGTCCCTTTACAGACAGAGCGGGCAGATCCGCAGGTAACATGAACAAAGGGCGCGGGACCGCGGGTAATAGTGAGAGAAAGTGCGGAACCAGAGGTTTATTGATTTTAATGTCTTTCTCTCATTTTCAAAGCTTGACATGAAGAGTTAAGGTCTCAGACTTGCTTAGGAGGACAGTATAAGTGATGATAGACCCATACTGACTGCAAATAGTCATGGGGACGATATTTTTGTGTAACAGATTGCCTCCTAAAGTGCGAAGTCTGTAGTAGATGAGGATTTCATTTATCATTTAGGAAGAGTGAAGTACTTTATCATTTCGAGGTCATCTTATGGAGAGCCCGATTGGAACCTGTAAAAACATTCAATGCAAAATATATATATATGAGATCATATCATCGTTGAGGTAGGCATTCCCATACTCAGATCAAAACTGGCTAGAAAACTAACTATTGCTCTGATATAGGAATGATCTTGTAATACATCACAAGTATAGGCATATGTAGACACAGTATGGACACAACCATCTGTTTATGGATAGTCCACAGTATAATGAATACAAAATTCCTCGCAGCCTAGATGGTGGAAACTAGATCCAGGGTCTACATTTCTACTTCCCGAAATAGTACAATTCTATCCATGCGAATGAATTTGTCGAAGTCAAACATGGTAGAAACCACTTGATTACCAGTCAATGATGTAAACTGTTAACAAGTGTGAGAGAAACCACCAATAATTTCAATGGCTCTCAAAGTACTCAATACAATCCATGAGATGTGAATAGATGTGTTGATGTCGAACATGTCACGAAATCCTTTGATCGAAGGTCAATGATGCAACCTATCGTCGAAGGCGAGAAACCTGCCATTGAGGCATGCAGATCCCAAGGTACTGACGATTTCTAGATCATCTTTCTAGATAAAGAGTTGAAGTCAATAGAAAGCGATCCGTCATAGGCAAGCCCACAACACGAAATCATAGATCAAGTTTGAATAAATTTAGTTGTAAGGACTGACTCAGGGATGGTCAAGATGGATGACAAATATTTTGCAGATGAATGACTTATTTGCACTGACCTCTTGAACACATAACGACACATCAGATGGTTTGGTGACAATTGACCCAAAGTTAATACCCAGAAACTGGCTGAAGACTTTCAATGTGATTTGATCAACTGTTAGGCAAAGGATCTCCCAAACCAGGTGAATAAAAGTGTCGTGTTCAAGAGTGGTTACAAAGTATGACAAACAGACTCATTTTTCTCTCTTTTCCCCCACCATTTCTGGCAAGTATCTCTTTATTTTTTACAAGCTTGAGGAGGATAACATTTGCTTGATTATAAGCTCATCCTTTGGATGAGTCCAACTTAGTTTAAATTCGAACTCTAAGAAGGAGTGGTCCGTTCCTGTTTGTAATTGAATAGGTCCTTTACTGTTCAATTTTAACGAGTCCAGTATAGGAGAAACTCGGCATTTTTCAATTTTAGAGAGTCTGAAAAAACTTAAGACGACTCCAAGGTTGACCTTTTTCGTAAATTTGTGTCTCCCAAGCCCGAAAAAGTATAAAATAATACTTGAGAGAACTGCTTGATCTTTACGACCAAGGAGTACTTTTCGTAATTAGTGCCTCTAATCCAAAAAAGTAAAAAAGTGATCAATGACACATCGTTTTATGACCAATATCGAATTTGAAACAACAAAAATCCGGAAATCTTTTCATGTTTTTACGGTCAGAAAAGGGCTGTAAGAGGACCATCTTTTTAGTTCCATTTTAACGAGTTTAAAAAAAAAACTCGGCAATATTTTCATGTTTTAGGAGTCAGAAAAGAGCTTAAAGATGACTCTAATGGTTTTTCGTTGAAAATGATTGATTTCGCCTGAAAATCCGTTATCCTAAACAAAAAATCAAACATTACTCATACCTGTTTAATAATAGGTTAAAATGTTGCAAAAAACACCTTTTTAAAGTGAAACATAAACAAATTTAGAATTTATTTACCCAAAAAACTTATAAAAAGGACTTTTTACCATATGAGATTTGGGTGAGGAAAAAGGGCTTTCGACCAGAAACTTCCCGTGAAGATTGTGGAAAATCCGTCCGCCGGAATCGAACGTCGTCTCCTCCAGGTAATCCACATGATCCTACTCTTCATTTTTGTCTGTTTGAAATTGTTTTTTAGGATTTAAATTTCGTTTTAAAGAGGTTTTTAGGTTTCAAACCCGCGCGTGGGGGCTCGCGGGTTTACCACAGGGGACCCGCGTACCCCGACTTTTTTGCAATGGGGCAAAAGTCGGGGATACGCACCTGCCGTGAAGGCAAGGTGCGGGCATCACGCACTGTCCCTAACAAGGGGGTGCGTACCCCGCGCATAGGTTTACAAAAACCTAACTAACTCAAAAAATACCCAATGAAAACAATTTTGCATATTCTAATTCACCTTTTTACTTGATTGTAGGATATCCATCATGCTTGATTGGCGAGAACAGGAGCACGAGGATGTGGACCTCGCCGCGATGAATCATCAACCTTCAATCGATGCATTGAAGGCATGTGGCTTGTACAAATTCTGGGCCATACTTAGCATGAGGGCCCAGGTGGACTTTTTTCAGTGGCTGGTTGATAGATGGAGTATACAGGACCAATGCTTCTTTATTGGTGGACACCAGCTCAAAATCGAGCCAGCTGACATATATTTCTTGATTGGTTTGCCCAGGAGGGGTGAACACTTGACTCTATTTGGGCCCAGGGCAGGTGGCCAATCTGTCGAGAGCCTCTGCTTAGAGTTTTGCAATGTCCAGAACCAGGACAAAGGGATAGATATCAAAATCATATCCCTTCCTGAACTCATGGTTATAGCATTCACAGTTACCAGACTCTGCGGCAGTGCAGCGCTACACGTTGCCACCGGATCCCAGATGCGGATGGTAGTTGATTGCATTCGAGGCACCATTTTTAACTGGTGCGATGCTGTGTTGGCCAATGTGAAGGGCCAAATAACCAGGGCCAAAAACGGACAGCTAAAGACCTTTGGTTATGGGGCTATAGTTGTGAGTTTTGGCCTGGAGAGGGTTCCGATGCTGATCCCACAGCAACTTAATGTTGGAGCTGGGCTTCCTCGAGAGCCCAAACTGATGCGATGGGTTGCAGTTATGGCCCGTCATCCTGATGAGGGGACCGAGGTCGTTCGATTCAAACCTGAGTATTTCCAATGGTTGGAAAATCAGGTTTTTGCTATTCAGGACTTTCCTTATGCTGGCGTTGATTTTCGTGGAGACCTAGACATGGCTCTTCCGCCAGGAGAGCAATGGGATGATGCAGGTAAAATCATTTTCAACATTTTTCTAATTTAATTTTTTGTTGTTTTTATATCGTCCCAAAACTGATAGTAAAAGTTTCAAATGCAGATGTGGGCCCATGGCAACCAGCCGCTCTCCGGCCTTATGAGAGGAAACAACCAGTTGCATCGGCTCCAGCCCCACAGGACGAATCAGCAGAGACCTTAGCCGAGTTGGAGAGCCATTTAGAGCGCCTGACAGGGGACATGCCCGAGACCAGTATAGATGACATCCCTCGTCGACTTCAGCGCTATGTGATTGGAATCCCAGGACCTTTTAGGAGGTTCCTTTGTAAGGTGGCCCGTGCAGTGGTTTCGTATCGAGATCGTCACCAGTGATGGGATGATCGCCTATTGTAGTCACATATGACATTTTTGCTTTTTTGTACTTATCATTTTTGCCGATCATAAGGTGTTTTTCAACC
>APFE030079174.1:222228-282926 GCA_000404065.3 Pinus taeda | reverse complement strand
AGATAGATATAGATCTTATTTTAACAATTACAATTTATCATTAAGCAATTACACTTCAAAATTCAATCATAAAACTATAAGAACAGTAGACATCACAATGCACAAAGAGAACAAAAGATTTTACCCTGGGAAAACCCACTTGGGGAAAAACCCAACAACTTTTTTCTTAGAGAAATTATTCAGATCAAAAGGAGATACATCTAATGCAGCTAGTCAACTATGAAATCCAACAATATAGGGTCAAACTTGGTCAAGTAGCCCTCTATTCTAGTCAATTCAAGTCAAACTTTAGCTCTTTCAGATCTATCCAAAATTTTGGCCTACCTAGAAGATGTTGCCTAGAAATTGCCCAGAATATCGGCCTATCCAAAAAATGTTGCCCAAAAAATGTCAAAAAACACACGTGCGAGCTAGGAGAGAGAGATTCGAGTTGGAGAGAGAGAGAGAGAGAGAGAGAGAGAGATGATTTGTGTCCTTCTTTTCATCCTTCTTGACCTTCTTTTCCTTTGCTTGGATGCTCAAAAACTATCTTTCTTGGGTGAGGTCGAATGGTACCTTTGTGGAGGAGGTTGAATGCCTTTATATAGTGTTCTTCCTATCCAAAATGGGTGCCTCTTCACTAGGCTGATTTGACTAGTTTGGGGCCAAAAATTCAAAATTCAAAATTTAAAATTTTATCTTTTAAATATGACATGAAGAACATGTCTTATATAAATTCTTTCAAGGGCTAAATAATCAAAATGAAATGAAGAACATGTCTTACAAATTCTTTATACATTACGAGGGCTCAAATATAAATTATGAAGGCCGACCATAGCTACAAAATTCAACACATCCAAGAAGAATGTTAGCGCTTTAGAGAATGGATAGAGACTAAAGTCTCCTTTATCTTCAACAATTCATACGAGATCTTCCTTTGCACAAGTGTGTTCCTTCCATCTCTTCCCATTTTTCCTTAGTATTTTGATTTTGTTTCTTGATTTCTTAGTTAAATATCCTTTCCCACATTTATTTTCAGGCTACTATAACTCTTGAGGCTTAAGTCTCATTACTCATAAATTTAAGCTAGCCCTCATAATGCATTAAATAAGATTTGATAAGTAACTTAGTGCCTTCTCTTCTTCCCTCTTCCCCCTTTTGGTTCTTCAATGCCTTCAAGAACTGAGTGGTAACTCCACCCCCTTCCTCCTCTCTTGCAGTGGTGATTGGACCATTTGCATGGTAATGCAATGTTTCATTGTAACCTTTGCAACACATCGAATTGTGCATAGAGTAATATTCTAAAAAAAATATATAACCTAATAAACAAAGTAAAATGACTAACCTATTGTTCTCACCTTGTTTAAATTGGAAAAACAAATGTATATAGGACAAGAAGTGAAATATTAATAACATGTGTATGCATAAAGACTATGAATGGAGTATATGTTAACATTCTCACTCTACCTCTATAAGAAAAAAAAAAAAAGAAATAAAGTCTCAATGACCCTACAATTTAAAGGCTATCTTATGCCAATAATAGAATTCAACTCTATTTCAAATTTAGGAAACTCTTCCTATAAAATGTCTATGAAAGTATGTCCATAGACATTGACACATTATCCACATTTATAGATAATATATTAGCAAAAATGTCCTTGTCAATCGCACTTATGTACTCAATTTTAGTTATCATTATTAAAAACGTTAACCCAGACAAGTGTCTTGCACATTAGCTTGGTGTCTAGCATGTGGAAGAGTGTCCAAAGTGGTCCTTAGAAATATTTAACTTTATGAGATATAAAGTTAAAGTGGCTTTATAAGATTTAAAGCTAAAGTGACTTTTTTATATAAAATTAATGATAAAGTGACTGAAGATGCCCTAAGTTGTGTTAATGAGCAATCATAACATAATTCTTGATCATATTGGCTAAGATGTAATCTTAGCCATTAGATCTTAGGGTTAGGTCAATATCATTATGACAAATTTTAAAAAGGAAAATTTCTAAGAAAATATGTTCATTCTGAGCATTTAATGAGGAGAGAGAGAAATATAAAGAGTTGGGGAAAAAGAGAGAGAAGGTAGCAAGGGTTTACATATTTTCCGAGGAGGAAATTGTTGTAGCTGCTACAATATGTTGGAGAAGGTAACTAGTTTCGGTCTTCATAATTTGTACCATTGTGTATTTTATGTAAAAAGCAAAGGAAAAAATTATTATTATTATTATTTTCTAGATAAGCATGTTCTTTGTGCTTCTAAGTTTTTGAATCAAAAAGTCAAAGTCCTATTTTGGACTTATTGTACAAGAAAATGGAAGAGAAAATTTAGATGTAAAATTTTGGGACAGAAATCCCTCAAGATGTCAATTCAGCCTATATGTCAAGTCATCCTTGCCAAATGGACATGTATGTTTGCACCCCTCTGAACTATATAAATAGAGAATGGATGGAGCTCATTTGGAAACACACTTGGATGGATCCTTGGTTTGAAATATCGCAGGAAAGGGTAGAGAAGAAGTGAAGGACGAAAATCTATAAGAGAGGATTTCTATTTGAAGCTAGGCTTGTGGAAGATCTATCTTGGTTTGTCTCTTGTTGTTGATCTCTTGTTGATGAAACTGTTGGAAGGAAGGAAGATTTGACTTTGCATCCAGAGGTGGAAATTTCTATGGTTATGGGTCTTGGGACCTCCTTCTGCAATATCTCGAACCTGTAGTAAGACACAAACAACCCTAAAAGAACTCCTCTCTCCCACGACTATGTCCTATGCTCATGTGGCTACCTCAGAGATGTATTGGATGAGCTTTGAAGCACTTTAATGGTGAGAAAATGGCTAACAACTCTCTCATATTTATATTAACTCATGTGGTGTCTCCAACATGCCTTGTGGCGCACAAATGCACTTGGTCAACCTACTCTAGGTGCCACAAAACCCACTCCTTAAATTCAAAAAATAATTTCTCCACATAGACAACTCGAATTAATTTTCGATGCGTTTGGTTCGTCTCGACATCCTTTGTCATCTCCAGCCATCACATGTCCAAAACTCACCATGGTTTCACACCCACCAACTTGGGTGCAAAGCCCACACCTTGGGTTCCAAGCCCACAAATCCCTTTTGTGGTGCTCCAACCCCCAAACCTTGAACCCTAGGGCTTGGAGTACCTCCCATGCTACCAAAAATCAACAAAGGTAATTTTGATGTTAATATTTTTGTTATCGGTTATCTAGTTACACATTTTTTTGCTACCTGGAAGGATATTGCAGGAATACATGATGACATAAGAGGCAAGTTCAATCGTATGGATTGAGTATATGGTTTTTGCAATCATAGCTCCCTCTGAAAGTGATCTTCATTGATTGGCTTGAAGTTTGATAAGGCTCAATATAATGCCTTCTTTGAAGATAAAGAATGGAAAGTGATATGCAAGGTCGATGGACCAAACCCTATCACTAGTTTGAAAGAAGAGATACCAAGGAAAGAAGGAACCATGCAGTTATCCCCATAAAGAACAGGTAGTTGATACTCTTATGAGAACAAGCTAGAGAGCTTGTGGTTATGACTTCTCAAATTGAAAAATAAGTCAAGAATCTCCTCTATATTTGGAGGGAGTTAAGGAGTCTCCTTGAACAGTAGCAAGGATCTATTCCCTAATCAAGAGGGAATGGGGATACCCTACCTCGTTGAGAGGGAGTGATAATAAACATCACATGTGCATTATCTTCTTCATGTGTCATGCACTTGACTAGGACTAATAGCCGTAAGTCTAAGTGAAGGCCATGGAAAGAGAATGGTGGAGGATTGGATGAAGAATTTGTGGTTTCCTTGTGGATAGACAATCCAAGAAAGGAAAGGTATTGACACTCTTTGAGGATAGGACAGGTGTCCAAGGCAAGAGTGGTCGAAGAGGACCAATATTCTTTGAGGATTGAGAATCCAAGGTAAGAATAGTCCTAAAGGGACATACCGGGTGAACATCCGGATGGGGTATGTGCCTTAGAGGTAGTGTGGTATCTCATGTAAAGCCTCCCAACATAATGCTCTCAAATGAAGTTGAGCTTTTCAAGTTAGGCCTCAATGAGAGTGTTGGTCATATTGTTGATGCTTACATATGGCTTATCAATCTGACTCTTCTTATGAGAATATTTCAGTTTGAGACTATCATTGTACCAAGTGTACAATTATGAATACCTCCCTAGTTAAGAGGGAGTGTTGGAGAAAGTAACTAGTTTTGATCTTCATAATTTGTATCATTATGTATTTTATGTAAAAAAGTAGAAAAGAAGAAAAAGAAAAATTATTATTATTTTCTAGATAAGCATGTTCTTTATGCTTCTAGATTTTTTATTCAAAGAGTCAAAGTCTTATTTTGGATCTATTGTAAAATAAAATGGAAAAGAAATTTTAAATGTAAAATTTAGGGATAGAAACCCATCTAGATGCCAAGTTGGCCTACATGTCAAGTCGGTCTTGCCCCAATGGATATGTCTATTAACACCCCTCTGAATTGTATAGAGGATGGATGGAGCTCATGTGGACACACACTTGGATGGATTCTTGGTCTGAAATATCGCAGGAAAGGGCAAAAGAGAAGTGGAGGATGAAAATCTAGAAGAGAGGATTTCTATTTGAAGCTAGGGTTTGTGGAAGATCTATCTTGGTTTGCCTCTTGTTGTTGCTCTCTTGTTGGTGAATCTGCAAGAAGGGAGGAATATTTGACTTGGTATTTAGAGGTGGAGATTATTTTGGTTATGGGTCTTGGATATCTCATTTGATCTAATTTTATAAGAAGACATTTTTTGGGGTTTTTCCCTAGCTTGGAGCCTATACCATGTGTTCTATTGTCTTTTGTGATCTTCCCATTTTATAATAATTGCTTGATGAAGAAAGAAATCATAATAACAAAATGCTAAGAGTTTCACAAATACTTAATCGTATAATGGAAATCTAATAATAAGATTGAAAACCTCTCCATTTCCAACACAATACCCAAAAAAAAATTAACACAACATTCGCCGCATCCCCAAAAAAAATTTAACACACCGCCGCGCCCTGCCCTCCCCTCCCATATCTTACACTCCCCCCAAAAAAAATTTAGCCTATACACCTAAAATTTGGATCGCCTTGCTTTTCAAAGTAAGGAAGGTTTTATGGTGGCGGCTAGAGGGGCGGACTCCCCAAACCGTAGAGTCTGCTCTTGCTAAAATCATAGGTTATTAGTATACCCAACTTACAAGTGGTTGGTTATACTCTTGGTGTTATAGTGGCAGCTATGAGGTTTGATCCTGGGTCTCCCCTGGATTAGGCTTGATAGTTACCGATTCACCATGTGCTAAAAAAAAAAAGTAAGGAAGGTTTTAATAGTTATTCATTTTGCTTGAATTGGTAAAAATTCTTAAATAACCTAACCATCATTTAAGGCAATGGTTGATCATTCTTTCACAATGCACGTTGATTATACGCGCATGTTGTTATTCACCCTCATCTTCATCTTGCACGAGTTCATTATGAATTATAGCATTTGCGGTAAGTCTATTTTGCAAAGGATCTCTCAGCCACATTTTCAAGATCTCTCCATTGTTGTATACATAGGTGAAAAGTATTTTAGTTTGAGAGGTTGAGGATTATGATTATGAATGTTCTTATATGTCTAGGGTTTAGACGAGGCAGAAGGCTTGCCACCATCAGAGGTTGTTCTTAAAATAAAGTTGATACCACTGGATCAGCGGGATTGGAAGGTACATTAGAGTTCACTGGTGATTCAATGACAACATATTGGTATTGAAAATGTCCCTGGAAAGATAAATCATTGCACAGGCCTGATCATTGTTCCTAGGGTTACATGTGGGAGACTTTATTTTCTCCATATCAACAGCAGCGATCTGCTTGGCTTCCTCCATAGTTGAGTTCATTTTAACTACATTTTAACAAGGGTGCCGACAGATGCATTCTAGATTAATCATTATAAGAGCGCTCCTCGATGGTTGAAAGGATTGTGTTTCATTCTCTACACAATTGTAGGTGTTACTATTTTGGTGGGATGTTAATTTTGTTGTAGGATGAACCAAAACAAGTTGTGCTGTTTGGACACTTACAGCTTAGAAATGGGAGCAGATCCAGACCATGGTGATGATGAACTGTTTAACCCTGGGAAGTCACTTTAGTACATTGGTTGAATACAAGGACCTCTCTCAATGACGATGATACTTGTGTTCAAGTGAAAGGAGAACCAAGAGAACATCGAGTTCACTATCAGACTTCAAAGTTAAAACTTCCGTCCTTGTGGCATTACATTCAATTGCAGTATTGCTTTGGAGTTACATCTGGTGATGTCGTGCAAGGTTACATTTTGAAAATGAAACTTTCCATAATCGACAGGAATCATTAAACTACTTTCTGGCTCATCAAGTGATTGATCCAAAGTCGGCATAAATTTGGAATGCCCCTCTTGTTCCCAGTAGAAGGTGAAGCCACATATAATTTTGTTCAGCACCTATTCTCTATTGTACATATATTTGGAAGATAATTCTTCCATGCTCAGTTTAGAATTGGTTACAGATCTGTAAATGAATGTTGAGATAATATCTCAATTTCCTTATTCATATTTGGAATTGGTTAGATCTCATCAGCACCATAAATATGTGGTGTATCTGTGTAATTTGCGCCATAAATATGTGATGTATCCGTGTAATTTGCAAGATGTAATATAAGAATTGTTTTGAATGAATCTGTCTACCATGTCTGCTCCTCCATTTTTCTTCTCATATTAAGTTCTTGAGAAAATCCAAGTGAGCTTCTTGTACTCCCCTATAATGGTTATATGGTTCCCTACGATAGCCATATGATTGAAACCTATAATATTGAAGTACATTAACCAGGTGTATTCAAGGCATTGTTCCCTCACTACATTTTCTATTTCTTTGTTGAAAATCGTAAGGAAGGATGGATGGTGTTGGGAGTTGTTTTCTTATATTTAACAGGCAGCTTACTTGATCTAGAATGCAGAAATCAAAGGACCGGATAACGAGAAGGGCATTGCCATTGATTTGGGAAAAACTTACTCTTGTGTAGCAGTGCGGCAACATGACAGAATTGAAATTACAGTTAATGGTCAGAAACAAAACCACTCCTCCCATGGTTACTCTCACCCCATTAGAAAGATTGTTTGTAGATTCTGCCAAAATCAGGTGTCAATTAATTCCCAGAATACCATCTTGGATGTCAAGAGACTCATTAGATGGCGATTCAACAATCCTTGTGTACAAGGTGACATAATATATTGGCCGTTGACTGTTGTTGAGGGAAACAATTGTCAGCCCATCATCCAAGTGGAGTACAAAGGAGAGACAAAATAGTTTGCAACTGAGCAGGTATATTCCATGGTTCTATTGAATATGAAAAAGATAGCAGAAGATTTCCAGTGAAAAATGCAGTGATCACTGCTCCTGCCTATTTTAACAATTCTCAAAGGGAGCTACTAAAGACGCCGCTATTTCCTATGGATTCACACTGATAACTCACCACTGCAGCTATATCCTATGGATTCACACAGATATTTATTCCTCCAATAAAAGGAATGAAATCATGGCTTTTGACTTGGGTGGAGGCACCTTTGACGTCTCTGTTCTTAATTTTCATTGCGGTAAATTTGAGGTGAACAGTTGATGGGGATAAACATTTATGTGGCGAGGATTTTGACAGCCAGTTGCTTAATCACTATGTTCAACACTTCGAACGAAAAAACCAGAAGCAGTTGAGCACAAGTGACAGCTTTTCAGAGACTCTGTTCAGAATACCAAATTTCCAGTGTATGAAAGCGAGAGAGTTCTAACCGCAGACAACAATTTGCTGGGTAGCTTTCTTTGGGTATTGACAGGAATTCGGGTAGCCCGTTGTGGAGAGAGGCACATGATAGCGGTTTTGAAGTGGGCGGGGATGGATTTCTTGAGGTATCAACCGGGGAAGTTGGAAGTGGGATATGTAATGACATTACCATTAATTATGGCAATGGTCAACATAGCACAGAGGAGATACTGAGAATGTTGCACGAAGCAGAGAAATTCCACTTAAGGGGAACAAATGGTGGCTAAATCCAAAATCTCACATTGCAAAAGTTGTTGGCACATATTGCATGCTAGAAATGTGATCTGCGACGCTACCTGCTTCGGAAAGTTGCAATTAGGCGATCGCCCTTATCGCAGACCTGCTTCGGAAAGTTGCAATTACGGGATTGCCCTTCTCACAGACGGACCCTCCTCCAGGCTCCCCTGTCCTTGTAATCTGCTACAGTGATTTGGGACTAAGTAAATCGCACCTCCACTAATACATTTCAACCCCCTGAGTGCATCGTGAGCTGGTGCATCGATGATTCACCTCCTTTGTAATGAGTGAAGGAAGAATAATAAAATTGTTACAGGGTATAAAATTGTTATTGCAAAAGGTTTTCAGCATATTCATCGAGGCAATTTGGTCAGCATGGGCATTATTTGATTGTGTTTCAAAGTTGGCTGTCAAAGGAAATTATGAAGAGATACCCAGTGAAAATTTGTGAATGTTACCCAGAGGCTCAAGTGCGTTCAAAAGGCATACAAAGCGAAAATGTGTAAAGCTCCAAAGTATCAATTTCGTGGTGGGCAATTGACTGAAATAGTTGGCAGTCCATAGTACATGGCACCGGAAGTCCTGAAGAGACCAGAGGTTGATGTGTGGAGTGCAGGGTCATTCTGTACATTTTATTGTGTGGACTGCCACCATTATGGGATGAAACGAGGGAGCAGGGGGTTGCTTAGGTCATTTTTCGTGATCAAATAGATTTCAAAAGAGATTCATGGCCCAATTTTTCTGAACATGCCAAGAGTCTTGTCTTCAATATGGTTTGAAAAAGTCATACCAGGTTGTAAAGCTTAAGATACAGCAGCAAGAAGGGTTGCAATTATACAAAGGTCCTATTCATTGTGCGACCACTATTATTCAAAGTGAAGGTATTCTAGGCCTTTGGGCTGTGTAGCACCAACTGTTATGTGCAATGGAATCAATCAAGCAACTATGTTTACCTACTAAGAGTGCTTATGACAGTTTTTTATGGCAGTCCATGATATCGGGATTCTCTGCAGGAATAGTAGGTTCTCTTTGTACGGGCCCTTGTGTTGTCGTGAAAACAATATTAATGGCTCAGGGTGCATCCGTTGAGCCAGAACAGGTGAGGTATGATGGGTTTTTTCATGCTCTCAAAACAATTTATGCCCAAGAGGGATTATTGACCCTGTCGAAGGGATTTCTTCCTAGATTGATGAAGATATCATCCGGTCAGGCTATTATGTGGTCAATGGAAGATCAGGTCATTGGCTTTTATGAGACAGTATTCTTTCATGATGCTCCCAGCTGAAGCTTTGCACATTCTGGTTGAACATAAAAAGGTTACTTTTTAATGTAGCAACCGTTATATCATCGATAGGATAATTGGTAAAAGGATTTTTACATCGTAGCTGAAATCAGAATGAAATAGGTGCATCAACGGCAACAACTTCTATTTTCAGTGGGAATTTTACCCTGTCTCGAAGACCTTTTTGGTTTAATGGGTATCCTAGTGTGCATGTATAGGAAATCCATCGATGAGGGCTATGCACTAGCCACTAATCTGGATCAAGTGAGTGTTTATATTTAACATTTATTGGCATTCGGTAATTTACTGTACTTGGTTGCTTTTCTGCATAGCAAGAATATAAAACACTCCAAGAAGAGTACAGGGTTGCAGGCAGAAACTTGAACAAGCACGAGATGAAAATCAGATGTTACAAAAGGAGCTTTCAACAAAACTCACTAATCTTAAGAATCCGGCAAAACAAGCATTCAAGACATCAAAAGGATACTATGCCTTTAAGAGGAAACCAAAGGACTCCCAAGAGCAAAACAGTCCACCTCAAAGCTTCCAACTCAAGATATGTCTTAAATTGTGACTCATGTATTTATTGCCATATTGTAAACATTTTTTTCATATTCACGAAAATGAAAAATACCAAAATCATGTAAAAGTCATAAAAATGTGAAAAGTGGTAGGGTCTAATGGGCCATGAGGGAATATGAAGAGTCATGGGAGAGATGAAAGGTCACCCACATGTTTGCATAAAAATACTCGCATGCCTCATTTGTATAGGATTTTGGCATTTGAGTTCTTTTAGCAATTAAATAGTTGTTAGTATTTAAAGTTGTGAGCACTTTTGCTCTTGGTAGTTTTTAGGTTGTGTGGTAGTGAGGCTAGAGTTTATGTTGGAGATGATATGAGTTGCCTACATTCCACTATTCGATTTTGGTGGACCTGCCGTCCTTGTATTTGGGGTTTGCAACATTATAAATGAAGAGCTCTTCATTTTCAGCATCAATTCCTGTGCACTTCCATGGTGGTTGTAATTTGTGTGTGCATGTGTGCTTCATGTCAGTTATATGTTGATGAACTAAAGCATAACTATTGTTTGTATGTTTGTTTTTGAATCTTTGCTCTTTATTCCATATTAATGCTAGTAACCTATTGCAAATTAATTTGCAGTTAACCTCTAGTACTTGTTTGTATGTCTTGTATGGTTTCAACTAACTGACTCCTCTTCGAGATGTAACTCTTCTTGTTCTTTTGTGTTGTTATATCCTTGTACATCGTTCTGTGCGTTTGTCATTTGTGAGTTGATTTTGTCCTCATTCTCCGGGCATTTCACATTTTCTCTCATGCAAACTCCACTTCATTTGATAACCAAAAGAAAACAAACATGGTGACAACTAGGCCCACATATTGAATGGGGCTCATATCCCAAACAATGTGAGGTCAAATTGGGACTTCACACCAAGGAGACCCCCTTACTGTTGGTGGTACATTTTGCCTCACCAACAAACATGCAAATCAAGCAATAGGTTTCAATAGTAATACAATCCGTACGACATGTCATACAGTGCATAGAAATCAAGACATATTTCTATCGTTTATTGCAGGTTGTACAACACATTAAATGTAGGTCGCACGACACAGGTTTTGAGGCAGTAGTACAGCAGAAATTTTGAGGAAATCTAACACATGAAACTAGGAGTAGTTTGGCACTATTTTTTATGGTTTTTATTTGCATAGGTTTTGAGATAAGTTGGTGTATTTATTGTTAAAAATAGGTTGTAAAAGTCATTTTTTGTGGGATTAAGAGATAATAAAATCTCTATCTCTCTACTAGTTTTCCCTTCAAGGTTTTCCCAGGGGCAATGCCCAAAAATATTGTCATTTTGTGATGTGTTTATTTATTTCTTCTTTAGTTTGTAAAAATATTCAATTGTTTTAATTTACAAGTTCAGCTTATGCATTTTTTGTATGAGCAGTACATGTGGTTGGGCATTAAATTGATGAAAACTTGTTGAAACTTAAAACAAGGTTGGGTCTAAGAAATTTTTACATGGTACTAAAGTTTCAACTGAAGGAGGGGAAATTAGAAATAAACAAGAAACAATGAGACACAAGGGTTTGCAAGAGAGTTGTTGGGTTTGTTCACCAAGAAGAGGATTTTGGGCTTACTTATTAGTTGAGGAGGTCATGGCTACCAGTTTGAGGTTTGAGGATAGATTGGAGGGGGTAGACAATTTTAGCCGATAGAAAGAGAGGATTATGTTGATTCTAGAGGAATATGAATTGTGGGACATAGTTGAGAAGTCGATCATGATTCCTATGGATCAAACACTTTCGGTTGAATATAATTAAAAGAATGTTAAAGCCAAAAGAGTTATCCTCGATGCCATAAAAGACTATGTGATTCCTCGTGTGAATGGAAAGAAGAATGCATTTGAGATGTGGGATTATTTGTGCAAGCTATACCAGAGTTCAAAGAAAAATAAGAAAATATTTTTGAAAGAGAGGTTGAGAAACACCAAAATGACCAAAATTGATAGTCACCTCATACCTTACCAAGGTGTCACAAGTTTGTGATGAGTTGGGTGTTGTTAGTGAGAAGGTGGAGGAAGCAGAGTATTAAAATGACCTTGAATGGTTTTTTGAAGAGATGGGACAACTTTATATAAGGCATTGTTGCCAGAGACAACATGCCCAATTGGGAAAGGTTATGTGATGACTTTGTATAAGAGGATTTGAGGCATGGTTTAGGCTTTACTAGTCAATAGCATGGGAATGGTCAGGAGAACGTTGCTCTTGCGACAAAGAGCAAGAAAAATTCCAAGAAGGGTCCTAAGGATGGGGGCAAGGCTAAAGGTGGGCAAAAGAAACATATGAGGAAAGTCAAATATGTGTCTTGTCACAAGATGGGGTACTATGTATTTGTGTCCCCTAACAAGAAAAGCAAACAGGTTACAACATCAGCAGAGGTGAATAAGTTTTCCACTTGCATTGAGTATTTTTCCTTGCTTGTGTGTCCTTCCACTTGTAAATATCCTTCTAGTATGTGGTATATTGATAGTGGGGTCACCAACCATATGATAGGTGTGCGAGATAATTTCACAAATATGATAGAGAATGTGATGGATCATGAGGTACTACTTGGAGATGACACCATGATCAGGGAAGTTGGGCGAGGATTGTTTCTTTTTAGAGGTAGTTCCAACAACCTATGACAGTGAGGGATGTCTTATATGTCCTAAGGCTAACAAGGAACTTGATATTGATTTCCACCATAGAGGACAGGGGATATGAGGTGGTGTTCATAGACGGACGGGTTCTCATTCACCCTAAGGGGTATAATATCACTTTAGCAAAAGTGATTGGGATCAAATAGGGAAAGCTATACAAACTTATGTTTCATCTGGTTCATGCCTTGATTCACAGTAGTAGTAGCAGTGAGTTGTGTGAGTTGTGGGATAGAAGGATGGATCATGTGCGTCATGGGGCTCTTAGGATTCTGAGTGAGCTTGTTACAGGTTTGGCAGAGTTCAACACAGAGCATGAAGATGTGCACAGGCAGTATGCTCTTGGGAAGTACACCAAGACTACTTTTCCAAGCAACAATAGCAGAGTAACAGGGATATTGGATTTGGTTCACTTTGATGTATGTGGTCCTATGTTATCAGTCTTGTACAGAACCTTCAAAAGAGCGGGATGAGAAAGAGGATTATGCTCCACAGGAGGCTACTTTAGGGAAGAGGAATCCAAGATGGCTTCGATAGACTTTTAAGGAAGTTTGAGAGTCTTTGGGGAGTCCCTAGAAGGTTTTCAAGGAGCATAAGGCACCAAAGAAGTTTTGTATCTATATAGCTTTTGTGATTAGCATCACTAAGTCTAAGCCTTATACTTAGGAGGAGACGACAAACCAACATGTCTGGTGGGATGCCATGGTGGAAGAGTACAATTCCACCATGAATAATGATGTTTTGGAAGTTATTTTGAGACATGAAGGGAAGTTAATGGTGACTTCCAAGTGGCTCTACAAATCAAGCATGTTTCAAATGGTGGCATTGAGAAATAAAAGGCTTGGTTTGTGGCACGGGGGTTTTCACAGGTTGAGGGATTTGATTATGTAGATACCTTCACACTAGTTGCACGGTATACTTCAACCAGGGTAGTGATCTCCATTACAGCAAAGATGGGTTGGAAGATCCACTAGATGGATGTGAAGATTGAATTTATGAATGAGCTCATACAGGAGGAGGTGTACATTAAGAAACTACATGGATTTGAGTTACATGGGAGATATTCTCATGTTTGTAGGTTGAAAAAGGTGTTATATGGACTGAAGCAAGCTTCGAGAGCTTGGTATTCACAAATAGATACTTACTTGCGACAATTGGGTTTCGAGAAGATTAAGGCAGATCCCAACATGTACTACATTGTGGTGAGTGGAGATCCACTTATTTTGGTGCTATCTGTGGATGATTTTTTCATTACAAGTGCAAAGAGACTCATATCTAGTTGCAAGAAGGATCTTGCTTTAGAATTTGAGATGAAAGATATTGGATTGATGCATTATTTCTTGGGATTGGAGGTTTGGTAGGAACCAAAACACATTTTTCTAGGTCAGAGAAAAGAATGCAGTTGACATACTAAATAGTTTTCAAATGGGTGACTACAAGCCTTTGTCAACACCCATGCTCACCAACTAGAATTTGAGCGCTTCTAAGGGAGAGTTGTTGGATACCACATTATATCGTCAGTTGATTCGTTCATTGATGTATATGGTCAACAAGAGGTTAGACTTGTGCATTTTTGTCAACACTCTCAGTCACTATATGGTTGAGCCTATGAGAGTGAATTGGGTGGAAGCAAAACATGTCCTCATATACTTGCAAGTTACAATGGATTATAGTTTGAACTATGTGAGAGGAGATGGAGTGAGTTTGACTAGCTATACATATTTTGACTGGGCAGGCAGTGTATTCGACAAGAAAAGCATTTTTGGGTGATGTTCCAATTTGGGCTCGGTAGTTGTGTCATGGCTCAACATGAAACAAAATTCAGTGGCACTGAGTTCTAATGAGGTGGAATATATGGCAGCTATTCAGACAAGTTACTTTACAAGTTATTAGTTGGTTTATTTGGTCAACAATTGGAGCCTATAGTGATTTATTGTGATAATCATAGTTGCAGAAAAATCTCGAAGAATCTGGTATTTCATGAAAATTCGAAACACATTGACTTCAAATACCACTTCATTCGAGAGTATGTTCAGAGAGGAGAAATTGAGTTGAAATACATATCCACACATGAGTAGGTAGCATACATTCTCACAAAGTCTTTGGGGAAAGGAAAAATTATATTTTTCATAGATAATTTGGGAGTGGTGAAGAACACTTTCCTTGCTAAGAGGGAGTGTTGAAAACATTAGCTTGGAAGAGTGTCTTCGACATTGGCTTGGTGTCTAACATGTGGAAGAGTGTCCAAAGTGGTCGTTAGAAATATTTAACTTTATGAGATATAAAGTCAAAGTGACTTTATTCAACCCCGAGGGTTAGCTCAATTGGTCGACGTCTCGTTGCCAAAGCACCTCTCCATTGGGAGGTCATAGGGATAATTCTCCTTGATGCCCTTGGGATTAGGCTTTGATTAGTTTGGTCAGTAGGATATGATCCATTGTGGTGGATCTACCTTGATTTTCCTCGGAGAAAAAAAATAAATTTAAAGTGACTTTATGAGATATAAAGTTAAATTTGTTTTATAAGACTTAAAACTAAAGTGACTTTTTTATAAAATTAATGATAAAGTGACTTAAGGTTCCCTAAGTTGCGTTAATGGGAAATTATAACACGATTGTTGACCATCATGGCTAAGATGCAATCTAAGCTAGTAGATCTTAAGGTTAGGGCAATATCATTAGAGAAATTATAAAAAAGGAAAAGTAAGGAAAGGAATTCATTATGAGCATTTAATTAGGAGAGAAAGCAAGATAGAGAGTTAAGGAAAAAGAGAGAGAAGACAGTAAGGGTTTGTATATTTTCGAATGAGGACACATAAATCAAGGAACATGTTTCAACAGTGATACAATCCATACGGCAAGGCATACAATGAACAAAAATCGAGCCAGATTTCTATCATTTATTGTAGGTCATACAACACAAGTTTTGAGGTATTTGTACCTCAAAAATTTTGAGGAAATATTGTAAGGAAACGAGTAGTTTGGAATTGTTTTCAAGGTTTTTTATCTACACAAGTTTTGAGATAAGTTGGTGTATTTATTGGTGAAAATAGTTTGTTGTAAAAATCATTTTTTGTGGGCTCAAGAAATAATAAAACCTCAATCTCTCTATTGATTTTCCCTTTAGGGTTTTTCCAAGGGCATTGCCCAACAATATTGTGTCATTTTATAGTGTGTTTATTTGTTTTTTCTTCAGCTTCGTAGAAAGATTCAAGTGTTTTAATTTACAAGTTCAGATTATGCATTCCTTATATGAGCAGTATGTGGGGTTGAGCATGATGAAAATTTGTAGAAACTTAAAACTGGGTTAGGTTTGAGAAATGTTTACAATCATGTCTTCATGCAACTATACATCAAAGTACATATTTACAATGAAATTTAATTGAAATATCAACCCCATAATACATATACACATAAGAATTTAATTATGATAATAATATTTTTTTGATTGCTTGATTGTAAGATTATTTCATTACATGGTCCTACTAAGTCAGTGAACTTTTGGAAAGTTGATATTTTTATTTTTTACTTTAAAATAATAAACAGATGGGTATTTTCTTATTATGGCATAATGCACATAATTAAAATCCAATTTTCTCCTTAGGAGTTTATATATCTAGGTTTCCCATTAAATGATTCAAATGGCCTTGTATGAAAAATTTGTTTGCTCATTAAAGATAAAAGTAACACTGGGAAATTTTATTTAAAGACTATTATTCCTTCCTTTCAATCTATCATCATATTTACCAAAATAAACATTAAAAAACTACATCATACATGTTAATAAAATTAAAACCAACAAAAATATAACCTCTAATGGCATGGAGATAGTCCACAAAACCTAGCGATAGTCAGCAAAAAAACTCCCTCTAAATCATCTCATCACCATTGAAACCCTTCAAACACTTTATACTTACCTTCTAGAGGAGGTGCTCTATATTTATTGTAGCAATTTGATATAAATTGCAACTGCTCAAGAAATCGAACTGAAATCACGAGACACAAATTCTACTCTACTAATCTACGGAATGAAAATCACAATTTAGAACAACATGCAACAAGCAAAACCACGAGTACGCAATGATTTCTAGGGGAATCGAACTGGGAAAAACCCCTCAAGCCTTTTTGCATTAATTAGATGAATAGAGAAACTATTACAATTGCATGCTCCAGCTCTAAGCACCACCTGCAAAAGAAAAATTGTTCTCTCTACTGAATGAGAACCTCTGGCCAACACTTAGCCAATTTTTGCCTCCTCTAGCCTCCTTTTTCCTTACACAATTCTAAGCTAATTCGATCTCCTAAACAATAGGGAAGTACATATTTCCTCGTGCAATTCCCAAGGAATTGATCTCTTGACTGCATGCAAAAATTGTACATTCATCTAGTATACAACTAACATTACACTAGCCTTTGTCTCCTCCACTCCATCTAGGAAATTCGAATTCCATGCATGTATGGGCTATTTTGGGCTGATTTATCAGTTAATTGACAAATATTTGAGTTAGATTGTTGTCTCACTGCACAATTGACCTTCAACTGACTCAATTAATTGTTAGAGGTCATTTAACTGAGTATAATTGAAAATAACTGAACTAGATTGCTAAAATTTAGCAATCAACATATGCATGAGTGAACTCAAAGCCCACTAACTAGAATTTTTTGATCTAATTGAGTGACAAGAGCCATGTCACACTAGTTAATTGCCTCCAAGTTGTCTTGCTGATGTGGAAATTCTATTTACTCAATCTGACTAAGACACAAGTCAATGAAGTATTTTCTTGGTACAATTTCAACACTCCCTCTTAGCAAGAAAAGGGCTTTGCACACCCCAATCTAGCTCCTATAGGTATGTACTATAACAAGACTCCCTCTCACTGTTGTTGTTGATACTACAACAATTGCAACTAAGAAGCATCCAAATATTGAATCACTCCTAGAGGTATAGTTGCATGCATGGCGAAATTTGATCTAATCATATTTCTTTTTCTATTGCTTGGTTGTTGCTTCCGCATTATTACTACAACTAAAATAATGACTCAGATCTCCTTAGATCTTGAAGTACCAGCTTCCATAGGGTTTCTCCCTCTGAAACTAGACTCCCTTTGAGTCTCGGTCTCCTTGTCAGAAATCTCTTTGCTCCTCAATATTCCAATATCAATGATTACAATTCACTTTTGTATCACTAAACATTGGTTCATTTATTTTCCCACCAGAGACCTTATAGCTCCATTAATAAGTATGTTCATTGGGTCTTGGATTTGACCTCTTACCAGTGGTTTGGCCATCTGCAACCAACTGAACTAGGCCTCCACATATTTGCATCCTAACAACTCATTAGTTCTCCAATGATCATTGTACATGAAGACTTCAAGGACTGCCCACTTATCAATATTATGGTTGCTCCAGAATATTGTTCCTTGGGCACTTCTAATGATCCTAAATCTGTTCCAAGATTAGAAATTCGAACTTCCCTCCAATGCATACTCAAGTCTCAATCCGTTGAAATACATTCTCCCAAATCTAAAGAAAATTTGCTCAACTAAAGCTGCAATTTCGAATTTCCTGGGGGACAAATTCGAAATACTAGTTCTAATGTGATTTTAGGGCTCTGATACCATGTAGAAATTTGATAGAAATTTCAATTGCTCAAGAAATCAAACTGAAATAAGAAAACACAAACTCCACTCTACTAATTTGTGAAATGAAAATAACAATTTATAACATGCGTATACATGCAACAAGCAAAACCACAAGTACAAAGTGATTTCTAGGGGAACCCAACTAGGAAAAACCCCTCAAGACTCTTTGCATTAATCATTGGAATACAGAAACTATTACAATTGCATGCTCCAACTTTGAGCACCGCCTGCAAAAGAAAAATTGTTCTCTCTGCAAAATGAGAACCTATGGCCAAGACTTAGCCAATTTTTGCCTCCTCTGACCTCTTATTTCCTTGCGCAATTATGAGCTAATTCGAGCTCCTAGATAATAGGTAAGTCCTTATTTCCTTGTGCAATTCCCAAGGAATTGATCTCCTGACGGCATGCATAAGTTGTACACTCAATTAGTATATAATTAATGTTACACTAGCCTTTGTATCCTCCACTCTAGCTGGGCAATTCAAATTCCATGCATGTCTGGGCTATTTTGGAATGACTGATTAGTTAATTGACAGATCTCTGAGTTATATTGTTGCCACATTGCACAACTGACTTTCAGCTAACTCAATTAATTGTTAGAGGTCAGTTAACTGAGTACAACTGAAAATAACTAAACTAGATTGCTAAAATTTAGCAATCAACACATGCATGACGAAACCCCAGCCCACTAAGAAATTGTAAATCTAACTAAGTGACAAGAGCCATGACACACTAGTTAACTTCCTCCAAGTTGTCATGTTGATGTGGAAATTCGATTTACTCAATTTGTCGAAGGCACAAGTCAAATGAAGCCTTTTCTTGGAACAATTTCAATGTTTATGGCCTATTGAGTTGCATATTCTTCTAAAGCTATTAAATTCTACTTAATAAATGTCATGTTTCCTTGTCAATTATAAATTGATTAAAACTTTAAAGACATGTGTATGCTCTTATGTCTTGGCAGTCATTGGTAGAGAATTAAAATGATCCTTCTTCATTGTATGTTGATTCTATTTCTTCTGTCGATATTTCCTTTCTTTTTCCAAACATTTAGTTTCCACTATGAATGATAGGAGAGGCAATACATTGGATACAAATAGAAGCATTTTAGTTCTCCATCTTCTAGACCCATTGGGACCTCACAAAAGATCACCAATGAGGAGACCATATCAATGTGACATTCAAGGATGATTTACTACAAAATATCCTTAGTGATTTTATGGTGGTGGATGATAAGAATTGAGTCACCTTATGTTTTATTGTTGTGTTCTCCACTTAGACTTTTATTGTATATTTGATCGTTGTGTTTTTTAACCTAACCTTTTTAAATTATTAGCTTCTTTGAAGTTCCGTTAAGCATTATGTAATACTTCATACAAAGATCATTTTAGGAGTCCATTTGACTACCTTCTGTCAATAATGTACATTAACAATAATTTGATGCAATTCAATCAATTACCAAAGACAAAGGATGACAATATTTGAAATCTTTCTCCATCATTCATTTTCCTACCCTTACTGAACTGCTCAATAGATTTCTTCCCCACAAATTCTATTCTTTAAGCACCTTTTGGCATTGAATTCTTTCCTTGGAAGGCACTTTTTTGGCTCTTTATTCCCCACAAAACCAACCCCATGGAATTGTATTTAGTACTCCAAGGACTAAGAATGTGGTTATGTTCACTCTTCTCCATTCTTATGATCAACTTCTAAATTTATGGCTCGCAATTATTTTAGGTAAGCTTAAGCATACATGTCAAGAAACACAATAATATTTATTATAATTGTTTAACTAAATACTTGGAAATATCAAAACAAAAAACCTCATCCCTTCATTGCAATAAAACCATGATCACTTTTTCTAGCTTCATAAGCTGACAATTGTCATAAGCTTGATTTTCTTACATGAAACCATCACATACTAAGCTTGATTTTCTAACATGAAACCATCATATACTAAGCTTGATATTGTTGGGATTGATTTGCCATGATTATTTCTCATTTGACATTTCAAATTACTAATAATGATCTCTACCATGATCTCCTTTGCATTTCGATCTCTAGCGAATGCTTTCTAATGGGCCTCAAGTATTGTTGAGTAGTTGGAACTATGGTAATGTGGAGGGTGTACTTATTGCTACTAACTTTATACAATATGTAGAGTTTATAAATATTATTTTATTTTATTTTTTAATGGCGTAATAACATGCTAACTAAAAGTCTTTTTATTTTTGATGTTTTCCTGAGTTACTAATGATGCCTTTCATTTACAATCAATTACATGCGTGTAAATTATTTCAAAAAATATTTATTTTAATCACTTAGTACCATGTGAGTTACAATGTTGACATTTTTTTGTAATGACTTACTATTGTGCAACCTTCTATTGTCCTTAAGTTGTTTCAATGCATGAATAATTGTGAACAATGCATTATCACTTGAAAGGTGTACAAACATTTCCATTGTAAGATGCTTGAATACACATTCGTGATATCATAATCTCAATCTATTTTTTTGAAAATAACTTGTCCCCTTTTCTCTAGTTTAATAACTCATCAATTATAAACAAGGGATATTTATTCTTGACCATTTTCTTATTTAGCTAACTATAATTTATGCATTAGCAAAAGAACATATATTCTATGTTTATGAATTATGGATGTACCTAATGTGGATACACTTGGTCTTAGCATTTTGAAATTCATCATTTATTTTATTTGAATGAGTAGCTCACATGGTTCTTGTTATATCATCTTACAAGGAATCATGAAAGCATGTTCCACTCCTACTTGGTAACTCTTTGAGGAAGACATCTAGAAATGTAGGTAAAAATAGGTATTGATCAAGTGAAGGGCCATGGATATCATTTATTAGTTCTTGTGTATGTTTTTCACCCTCTCATACAACACTACTTGATCCCCATGATAGAGATTAATAGTAGATAGATTGGTATAATTATTTCATTGATTTGTACAAGCAATTTATAATCATTTGGGCAACCTAGAAGTTCACCAAAACTACATAATTTGATTTTGTAGGCTAAATGCTAATTCATGCATGTTATAAGATTATAAGATCCTAGCATTACAATGTATAAATTTACCTTCATTGTTGAAGTGATTAATATAAAGAATAATATAATCAAACCTACAAGGTAGTTCACATTGAAAGCTAGTAAAGTTAAAAAGACACAAGAGAATTAAGATTTTTTGTGCTCCTTCATATAAATGAGGTTGGAAGAATTAAAGAAAGCAAAGTATTATGGTTTTCAAACTCTATGGCCATTGAATACTAAATTATAGTCATGTTAATGGCATAACAAATTACATTTTTCTAATAATTTAATGAGTACAAAAACTATTCTTGTAGTCAACCAAAATAATATTGTATAATTAGCGATCAGAGGGCTTTCCACTATTAGGTTTTGGCCCAAATTTAAGTGAGAACGTGCATGCTAAATAATTTTACCTAAATATACACATGAAAATTAAACTTTTCAAAGCCTTTTAGCCTTCATTTTTTAAAATTTAATACAATATATAAGTAAAAGAGATTTCAAGGGGCACACAGAGTTAAAATTGTTCTTCTCAAGACCACTCCATTGCACAAATTGTCCACTTCGTATTCTATGAAAGTACTCCTCTCTTTCTAAAATCTTTTGTGTTTTAAAATTGCCAATATAGGCAATGATTTATTGTCATGTGTAACACCCCCTCCCAGGTCTACCTAAAGTAGCCATGCCAACTGGGGTAAACATGAGAACAGAGGTTACTACAATCATATTTTACCTCCTACGTCACCTTAAGGAAGTGGAATCAATGAAACATTGCATACGGTCATCCAACATCATCAACAGAACCCTCAGGAGACAAGTCAGAGAACAGCCAAGGGAATCCAAAGGTTAGACCACCTCCATCCTCATCAAATCGTGATCACACCAAAACTAGTGCTCCAATCACAACCAAATAGAACTTGGAATTCCATCTGGAATCCATCACTATCCTTGATGAATTTTCCATCTCCTTGCCTCTCAGGATTTATCGCAATCTAAACCTAGATCACTAGGCCCTAAATTGAGACTTCTCCCTCATACTTTACTGTTATCCCACCAACCAATCAAGGGATTCCTAGGCCTTTCGGAATGAACCTTGAGACCACCTCCGCCCCGGATTCTGAAATCCATCAAGAAATTCCAAAGTTCTAAAACCGAGATCAACATCCCAACACACCATGGCAGCTGGAAAAAGGTTAGGCTAAGCTGAAATCCACTGTCATAACCCAGCAATACCATGCCACCGATAACAACATAACCATACACGAACATGCAAAGCCATGCATGTCCAAACCAGCTAGGAAATCACACATGCAAAAGGTTACCTACAAGTATTCTTGTTGAATCTGCTTGATCTTGCTTTTCTTCCTTGATCCTTAGTTTCCTTCCTTTCCCTTTGCTTTCTTTTCCTTCCTTCATCCAAACTAGAGTGCTCCAAGCAAACTCTAAATGATCAAGAGTGTGAGAGAGAGAGAATAATGAGAGAGCTTCAAACTTGAATTGACTAATAGCTTCACATTGACCAAGCTTAAGCCAAGAGCTTTCCCACTGATCCTCAGAAGTCTTTTATTAATGAGGCCTCTACATTCTTCATTTTCCATTATTTTCCTTCAATTTCCTCCACACATGCAACTGGTGACATTTCAACTTGCTTTTGTCCTATTTTCCTTTATTTTCATAAATAAATGTGCTAAAAATTCCTTTTTGCATTTTCATGTCTTTGCCTTTGCCAATTTCCTTATCCAAAACACACATCCAATGATGCCCACTAGGATATCTTTGCCCAACATTCAACTTGGAATACGTGTCCCTTACCCGTGGTATTATTTTGCCTTTATTACATTATTACATAGAATTTTCACCAGGGTTGTTACATCATGGCTACTCAACCACTACTTATCTCACTACTAATATTGTATTTATTTCTCTAATTGATCCCACCAACATTCACTAGAATCAAAATGCAAAATTCAAGGAAATAAAACAACCAAAAGCAACACTAGGTATAATGAAATCACCTAGGACAACCACATGGACACCTTACATCGAAGGAATTAAAATTGCACATCTTTCTGATAGAAATATAATGTGAGTTGCTTAAAGAAGGAGAAATATGAGATTGTAGTTTTTTCCCTCCTAGATTGGAAATCCAAGCTAATTTAAGTTGATTATATTTCTCCCACACTAATAGAAAGCTTATTTATCAAATTTGGTTAACCCCCTCCTAATTTGTTGAAGAAATCAAGTGGGTGTAGGTCAAGTGGCTAAGAGGATAAGTTGTTACTCCACCACGTGGGTTGAAATCACACTTTGTGACATGTTTTCCCTTTTTTATTCAATTGTTGTTGATATATTGCACTAACTTTGAACATTCAATAATTTGATTTACCATGGATACCATTCTTAGAATGAGGCAAAGTGCCCAATGAGTTTTCCTCAAAAATGCATTATGTGGAAAAAAAAAATCATTGAACAAATGAACAATTTTGTTGACTTTTAGCAATGGTCATTCTTGCACAACTTCTCACATTTTCCTCCTCCCTTCTCATATTAATTCCATTAGTAAAACCTCGATTATGTTGAGAAATCTAGGGCATAGAGATTAGATGATTTCTCTTGTAATGATAACTGCTTGTGAGGACTTTTTACCTTTTCTTAATTAGATTATTCTTGTACTTGATTATTATTATGTGTTCTTCTTCATCAAATAGCTACCAAACCATAAAGAATAATGATACAAAGGACACAAGATATAGGTGATCATCCAGGGCCAAAACCTCTCCAAGCTTGAGAGGAAAACCTATCGAATTTTTCTTCTTATAGAATCTTCAATTGATGAATTCCAAGACCTATACCCTTGACCAACAACCCTTCCAAGACCAAGTCAATGATCCTTATTTGAGTAGCTCTTCTTTCCAGCAACTTCAACCTATCCTGCAATTGTACCTTCGACTTGACCAAAAACTGCAACTTCGACTTGCCCAGGAATTGCAACTTTCACTTGCCTAGAAACTGCAACTAGAAACTGCAGCTACAACTTCAATTTTTCTTGGAAACAGCCTCTCTTATTCTCTTAGGAATATTCTCTCTCCTAGATAATTCGGTTTCCAGAACAACTCTTCTTGGTGAGCTAACTTCACTTCTGCAACTCAGCTTTACTGTAAAAAATTATGCCCTAATTCCTTCACACGTGTGGAGAGAAGTAGCCCAAAACTTCAATTTCTTCTCCTTCCTTTGATCTCCTCTTCTTCATACTTCTTTTCGTCTCTATGATCAAACTTGTGTAAGTGAGAGTGTCCCCTCCCAATGAAGTTGAGTGCCTTATATATAGGCTTCCTTATGCCTCCTAGTATGCTGACTTGTTGCTCCATTAGGCTGACTTGATGCTTGCATGATTGACTTGGTCTTGGAGGGTATTTTGACTCTAACTTGACTCAAATATTTTTTCTTTACAATATATAGCATGCCCACAAGGGTCATTCATACATGACAAGGACTCAATGACTTTATAACAAACCTAGAAGCACTCAATGGGTGTTTTGACCTATAAAAATAAATTCTCTTGAACATGCAACCCATGCCTCAAGACTCACAATAATAAATTTATTTATTTTTTCATTAAATACATAAAATCGTGATTACATATGTCATTATGAAGACCAGACTTAGTTACATATTTCAACACTCCCTCTTAACTAGGGATGTATTCATAATCCATACAGGGTACTTGGACATTCTCAATCTGAAAAATTATCATAAGAAGAGTCAGATTAGTAGCCCATCTGTTTAGCATCATATCATCCATCATTTTCATATAGCAAGGCCTTGTCTAACAAATCCATCTCTCTCATGATTTATAGACAACTTCATCATTATCTCTCTCGGAACATACCCCACCCGGGTTCTCTTAGAGTATGTTCCCCATAACTATTATTATCTTGGATTCCCAATCCTCAAAGAATGTTAGTCCTCTATGACTACTCTTATCTTGGATTCCCTAACACATCCTCAAAGAGTATCGGATGTCAGATGCTTACCCAGTCCTCCATTTTATCTTCCCAAGTGAATACAAGAATTATGTATCTATATCCCCCTCTTAACTAGGGAGGATATACCTATTCCAATGAAGGAATGTACTAATTCTTACGGAAGGAATGTACCTAAGATCCCTCTTGGATTAGGAATGTTGCTTCCAAGTTTCTGCCAAGTTAGAAACTTGTTTCCAGACTCCCTCTTAATTAGGGACCTACAACGGCTCTTTAGGTAGAGATCATGGGACAACCAGTGGCTTGAATAACTCCTCCTTACGATGTCATGAACTTATTTTCTTTAATCAGGAGTCTTCAAGTTTTTGGGACTTCTTCGTAGGGCATCGACCATCCATAACTTGCATCCATGAGTCATGTTAGTCGTATCATCACTCTTGTCATTGGAAAGTGATTCATTGGTCCATAAATGGCCTTCCTTCATGCCTTGCTCCCATCTTCATGCCATGTTTCCTTAAGGACCTTTCATCTTGCCACATGATCATCATTTGTAGGAGACTTCCATATCCCTTTCCTTAGCAACCTTGCATAAGCCCATCCAGATATTGTTCAAAAATATAAAATGAACATTAAATCAAGGTTACCTTTGTGATGGTCTTTCATCATGACATCTTCCTGTTTGCATCGACATCCTACATACATATTGACACGTCTCCAAAAGATATACATTGTCAAGGGTCTCTTTTTTTTCAAACCTCATCGGGGTCTTCATACCTCTCATGGACATATCATTGTCAAATATTTCAGTCCTTGGATGTTGATTACCTTCTCCATAGTTTCATTTTTCATGATATCTTCCTTTCTTTCTTCACACATTTTCTTCCAGGAATTTCCAATCAGAGTTCCTCTAAACTTTTCAACCACTTCATATTTCATATGAGTACATATTATGTTGATTTCATCTATTCAATGTGTGACCCATGCCTTCATGCATCCTTCCAAAGGAGGAGATACTTTCTTTTGATCATTCTCTCGAAGTAGAGAATTCATAATATATGCAACCATATGACATAAATTGAATATATATATATATATATATATGTGTGTGTGTGTGTGCATACATACCCCATTTCTTCCTTTAGCTCATCTAGAATTCCTACAATGGCTTCCTTGATTGAAAGAACTTCAATCCCTTGACCTGGTTCACTTATTTTGACATCATACCATCATCCCCTAAATTCCATACAAGTTGGAATTCTTAGTGAGGCACTTGTTTCTTCTAGTAAGTGAACCTTCCAATGAAGCTTCCAACGGAGGATCTTGATCATCCTCATCCTGTAAATACTCCTTTTGAATGATGTATGATGAGCTCTATGATAGATGACTTTCTTTTTCCCATAAGTACTACTTATGCTTCTAATGCGGTTACCAAGAGTTATATCCTTCTATATGTGACAACCATAAACTTCTTGTTCATGCTTCTTTATGATGATGTCACGAGCTCTTGCTTTCAATCATATGCTTTTATGATGTCATCTTCTAATATGATGCACCTTACCATGCTTCTAATGATTCCTAACATGATAGTTATACTCTATAACAAAAAATAGAAACTTGAGAAGAACTAGGTGAGGAAAACTTATCTCAATAATAGAAGAGATATTTTACTTCCTCCTTCTTGAATTTCTTCTTTTTAGCTTCTTCCACTTCTTTAGTGATATGGGCTTCTTCCCTTCTTCTTCTGTTGTTGTTCTTCTTGAGCTTAGGATAGTCTCTCTTATAGTGCCCATAACCTTGACATCCATAGCGTTGGATCTGAGACATATTTATCTTCTTCTTTTTCTAAGGACCAAACTTGCCAAATTTCCCTTTGCTTCTTGGCATGGCAACAAATGTTTCACCCTGCTCATCTGATCCTATATCACTTTTTGCCTTCAACTACTTTTCTTTGATCTTGCATAGTGACCGCAAATTATTGAATGGGATAGCTTTCTCCTCTTCATAGTCCATTGATACAAGGTTTTCTTGTTCATTAACTAGAGAATTTAAAACAATGGCAATCATTTCTTTATCGGATATCATCTCTCCTAGATCTTGAAGTTGATTCCTTCTTTGAGATGCTTTTGTGAGACATGAAGATATCCCTTCATCATTTGATGCTTTAAATTTATATCGATCAGTTCTTAGTGATATGATTTTTCATATCATGCTTTCAAAGAATAGTTCTATTAGCTTATCGTATATCCCTTTTGATGTCTCCAACTCTACTACATATGGGATGAGGGAATCCTTGATGGATTCTATAAGAATACTTTGAGTCCTTATATCCTTTTTCATATATTTAAATAGTTCCTTCCCTTCATATGGTTTGGATACTTTTCCATTGACATGATCAAATACTTCATTTTCCTTGAGGTCTAATTCTATCCTCTATCCTCCTTTTCCATGCAAGGAAGTTCGATGAGCCAACCAACTTGTCGATATCCTTACAAAATGAGGTCATTCACTAAATTTAATTATAGGAATAAAGATACTTACTTATCAAGTGATATGAACTATTCAAATTGATGCCTTTGTCGATGATGATTGGTGACTTCTCGATGATATCTTGATGCTTCTTGGATGATCTTCTTTAAGGATAAGGATTTTATTTTGAGATGAAATCCTTTGCTTCAAAGAGAGGGAGATTGATGACAATGCCTTTGATTTAGCTACCCTTGGATGAGCAGTATTCAAGATTATTCAAATCCAAATCCTTCCTTTCTTGAGTATAGATAGGGTCTTTGAGATCTCCTTCTTTGAGGTGATGATTGAGTGCATATCCAAAGAATGCTCCTTTGATCAAACTCGGGTTTCGACTTTCTTCAAGATGATGATGTGATCCTTATCCTTGAAATGCCTTGGTGATGAGGGAATCCTTTTGATGATGTTATGCCCTTTATACTTTTCTCAAACTTTGATCCTTGGGTGTCCTTTATTGAGTTTTCCTTCCTTGACTTGTTACCGTAGCTCTGATACCATGTTGAGAAAATTTCTAGGGCATAGAGATTAGATGATTTCTCTTGTAATGATAATTGCTTATGATGACTTTTACCTTTTCTTAATTAGATTCTTCTTGTACTTAATTATTATTATGTATTCTTCATCAAACAACTACCAAACCATAAAGAACAATGAGACAAAGGACACAAGATGTAGGTGATCATCCAGGGCCAAAACCTCTCCAAGCTTGAGAGGAAAACCAAACGAATTATTCTTCTTATATAATCTTCAATTGATGAATCCAAGACCTAGACCCTTGACCAAGAACCCTTCCAAGACCAAGTAAATGCTCCTTCTTTGAGTAGCTCTTGTTTCCAATGACTTCAACCTATCCTCCAACTGCACCTTCAACTTGACCAGAAACTGTAACTTCGACTTGCCCAGAAACTACAACTTCGACTACAACCAGAAACTGCAACTGCAACTTTGATTTTTCCTAGAAACTGCAGCCTCTCTTATTTTCTTAGCTTAGATTCTCCCTCCTAGATAATTTGGCTTCCAGAATAACTCCTTTTGGTGACATAACTTCACTTCTATAACTTGGCTTTACGGCAACAAAATGTGCCCTAATTCCTTCGCACGTGTGGAGAGAAGTATCCTAAAACAAAACCCAAAACTTTGATTTTTTCTCCTTCCTTCAATCTCCTCTTCTTCTCACTTCTTTTTGTCTCTATGAGCAAACTTGTGTAAGTGAGAGTGTCCCCTCCAAATGAGGTTGAGTGTCATAGATATAGGCTTCCTTTTGCCTCCTATTAGGATGACTTGACATGTTCTTAGGCCGACTTGTTGCTTCATTAGGATTACTTGATGCTTGCATGATTGACTTGGCCTTGGAGGGTCTTTTGACTCTAACTTGAGTCAAATAATTTGTCTTTACAATATGTAGCCCACAAGGGTCATTCATACATGAAAATGACTCAATGACTTTATAGCAAACCTATAACCACTCAATGGGTGATTTGACCTATAAAAATAAATTCTCTTGAACATGCAACCCATGCCTCAAGGCTCGAAATAATAAATTTATTTTTCTCTTTTCATGAAATACATAAAATCATGATTACATCTATCATTATGAAGACCGAACCTAATTACATATTTCAACACATTAAACCCATTAAAACAATGCCACGGGGATCAAAAAGGATATTCAGCACAAGTCTAAATTACCTAAGCCATCCATGCAAACAAGAAGGAGAGATAAATTCAAATTCCAAAAAAATATGTTTGAAACTCAAAACTAAATGTTGGCCCCTTTTGTATTTCCTATCAAGTTATTGATATATTTATTAGATAAATGAGAGTATGTAGGAAATTAAACTTAGGTAAGGAATATGATGTTAGAAGGTAAGATAGTCCCCAAAAGATAAAAATCAATGCAAGGTGTGAGATACCTCTTTCTCTCCCACTCTTCCCCACATAATCATGCTAAAATTGATTGTATATATATTTTATTTTATCTTTTTATGTTTCAACCCCAGTCCTCATAAATTTACCTCATACACTTCAAATGTTATCCCTTCCCACTTCACAACTCATTTGTTTCCCTTCCTACAATTGGACCAAGGAAACCATAACATCAATAATGGTTTCCCTTGAATTTTGTGGGGCTAAGGTGTGCTTTAACACTGGTCCAAGGTCCTTTTCTATATTGCAAAGCCTTACTAGTAATAGGGCTTCTTTTGTTATTAAATTGCATTACTTATCCTCCTCACCATAATTTTGCGTAGCAAGTGCTCTTGGTATTCCATGATATTATCTTATTACACATAAGAGGTGAGTCTTACATGCATCCCTACCAAGCCTTCACCCTTAGTTACTTGGATGTCAAATAAATTAAATGTCAATGAGCGTTAAAGAACATGTATAAAGAAATACACGGTATGCACTTTCGAGTTGTTTGATGTATCCCACAATATACCCAAATTCTCTTCTCCAAAAATTGGCCTAACTTCCATTCAATTTGGGAATATCTTGTCTTGGACTCTACACTCAAGTGAACTCATTTAGTCTCTCCTCAATAACTTCCATGTTGTTAACCCATATATCATTAAATCTCATGTTAATAAATACAATTATTCCATATATTTTACTTAATTCAATGTGAGTTAAATAGAAAACTTAATGCAACTCAAGCACATCTATGGATCAACGTTTTCAAATTAAAAATGAATTCATCAACTTATCACATCAAACCTACATACCATCACATTGAGAAAGGGCATTAAAGACTTATCTGAAATAGTTTCAATAGGAAATTAGATGTCAAGGATGAATTCACAATCAATATGTAGGTATTTTGCTTAAATGCAACTCTCAAGTTAGGGCTATGAGATGAAAATGGTTTTAGAATCCAAAAACTTTCTTCATTCCCCAATGCATGTAACTTCGTGAAGGAATAAAGGAAAAAATGTTTGGTCAAGCTATCAATATCCTAGAAAACCTAGTGATGGTGTACATCTTTCATCCAAGAATCACCATACCCTTTGGAGGGATACAATCGACAAATATGTTGAGTATTGGATAAAAATGTTTCCATATTTAAAAATTGAAATATACGTTGGAATTTACTTGGTGGATTCATTACCTCCTAGAATATCTTCAAGATGAACTTATGAGGATGTTTTACTGAGAGTTTAATAAAAATATTTCCATATTTAAAAATTGAAATATTCATTGGAATTTACTTGGTGAATTCATTACCTCCTAGAGCATCTTCAAGATGAACTTATGAGGATGTTTAGTGTCTTGCAAAATGCCAATAACAACAAAACTAATTGTGTTGGAAACAACATTCATAGGATTTTCAAGTTCTTCACAAGTCATGACATGCTCCATAAGGCCATATGGATAGGAAAGTGCCATAGTTGGGAACCAACTAGAGTCACATAAATGAAAGGATAGACTATAAATGATATGGCAAGATTATCAATACCTAGAGTTTCAAGAACGAGCTCACAATTATAAGCATTCTCAAGATCCTCCGTTGCATCCTTTCCAACCTCATTATTGATGGTGAATGTTAAGTTTTTACTTATTTAGTATCCACTCACATCAATTCAAAAGCAAATCATTCTCAATGTGAACCTGTGCTTGGGACATTAACCTTAAATAACACAATGGAAACTATTATCTTACAATATGATTCATCTAACATTAGACACTAAATAGTTCCAAGAAAACCAAATAATGGCATAGATTTGAGTTTATAAGGATAGTGTGAATTATCATGAGGAACAAAGAAAAGAAAGGAAACATGAAACCTTGCAAAAAGTTGACAATAACTATGTATTTATGAAAATATTTAAGATGCAATCCTAACTAAAGGTGTAAATTATTGATGGAAAATTCTAAATTCTATACTCAACATTTTTCTTAATACTTTTAACTTATTCATCTATTAGAAGTCTCTCAGAGCTATAATGTAAACAATTTTCTTGATAATTAAAAATTGTTCAATCTACTTGAACTTATAATGTATGTGATAAATTGTATCTCAACAACAAGATAATTCATGTTTTGGATCCATAATCCAACATGATAGATACAAGAAAAGAGAGCATCATGTAGTATTATATCATAATTTATGTTCTCCTCCCCTGCAAAAATAAATAAATAAATTGAAAAGAGAAACTATATTCGATAAATTTAGGCTAGTGTTTTTATTCTTCATAAATTGAAGGCTAATTATTCACATATGTATTATTTAGTGAAACATCCTAAACTATTATAAAACTCATATCCCTCCACAAAGGTTTGAGAAATTAAAAACATGTTTTAATAAATTTAGATGAGGTTTTTTATTCTTCAAAAGTTGATGGTTAAGTATCCACAACTATATACTATTTCATATTGCTATTAAATTCCTCTATGAATCATGCCTCTTGGCATGCTTATTGCCGAAGTTGAAGGATAAGCCAAATTGTACCTCTTCACATGTTTAGTGTTAAAATTGAAGGATAAGCCAAATTGGGTATTGAGTAACTCTTCACATGCTAAGTGTTGAAATTGAAGGATAAACCAAACTGGGTATTGAGTTTTGTTTTATATACTATTTCATATTTCTATTAAAATCCTCAATGAATCATGCCTCTTGACATGCTTATTGCCGAAATTGAAGGATAAACCAAATCATACCTCTTCACATGCTTAGTGTTAAAATTGAAGGATAGGCCAAATTGGGTATTGAGTAACTCCACATGCTAAGTGCTGAAATTGAAGGACAAACCAAACTGGCTATTGAGTTTTGTTTTAGGTTAATGTTGATATATAAAGGGATAAGCCAAATCATACGTTTTAGGTTAATGTTGATATATAAAGGGATAAGCCAAATCATACCTACTTGCATGATTGGTGCCAAAATTACTGAATATTGAGTTTTTGGTCAATGTTGACATTCCAAACGAACAAGCCATCTATGTTCTGAAACAGTTGTTCCACTCATTTCTTGAAAATATGTTTCAGTCATTAACATATTAAATAATATATTAATTAACATGTTGTTCAATGTGTCATTTATTACCATAGTAAATAATATATTAATTATCATGATCAGATTACCATTTTGTTGCAAGTAGAAAATTCTTTGAAATAACTTTAAAAAAGGATTCCCTGGAGATAAGTCTTTCTCAACCACAATGAAATTGTAATCACTTTGTTGCTTTTAGAAAAGGAATGTTGTATACACAAATACATTTTATTATAAGAATGCACAACACATGAAAAATGAAATTGTTCTAGTGTCCATGTCAATTCCACAAAAATGTATTGATCATACCTGAAGTTTCATAATATCCCCTCTTTGTTTGATATTAGACTATACTACTAATGCATGACACTGCAATCTCTCGATCCCAACAACGACACACAAATCCCGGAAACCCATCAATGGAGAACCAACAAACATTTTTATCATAGGAACAAAGTAAAATGCAATAACCACCCCTTCCAATATGATTTTACCATCTACAACTTCAAAGTAACAACATTTCTCGTAAATGTAAAAGAAAGTTTTGGCTCGTGCTCTTGTTGTCCCTACGTAATAACGCATTCGATTCATCGACTAAAAACTAAATCACAATATATAAAATTCACATTATCAAATGAAATTAATTTTTTTAATATTTGAATTTTATGTATATTTGAATTATGATTAGTTTATACGGCTTCACTTTTATTTTGTGATGATGGTGATGTACAGAGTTTGACATGCGAATAATTAATTGTGTAAAACAAATAATGATGATTACGGAAGCCATGAATATGTAGGGACTGTTGAAGAAAGTGTAATTAGGTTTGGTCTTCATAAATGTAATTTTCACATTTGTATTTATCCAAAAAAAAAAAGAGAAATTATTTTTATATTATTTGTCAATGAGTTTCTTGCTCATTGAAGTAGGTCAAGCACCTGTTTAAGTGCTTCTAGGAAGTCAAAGTGTCAATGTATTTATGTAAGACCCTTAGAGGGCATGTTACACTATGTAGAATATTGTATAAGGTCAAAGGAATACCTCCAAGCCAAGTACAAGTCCTCTCCATGCAGCAACGTCCTTCAAAAGAGGCTAAACGATTAAGAAAATGTATGTCAGCCTACAGTGAGCAAGTCGGCCTCAAGTCGGCCTAAAGGAGGGACAGTCCTCTATAAATAGAGGTTTTCCACTCCCTCAAAATACAACAAAAAACATTTCTGAAATCAGTTAAGTGAAGTAGCTGAAAAAGAGAAGGGAAAACCTTGTCTAAAGGGTCTCCTAGTGCAGCAAAGGAAGGAGGAGGAAAACCGAAGTGAAGAGGATTGTTTCTAGGGCTAGAAACACACACATGTGTGAAGAAAAGGAGGTCAAGTATGCGGGTATGATAGCAGGGACAAAACAGTGCATGAACTGGTGTTTTTTTGGCTTGAAACTAGCCTACAAGGCCTCCCAAGTCAAGCAAAGAAGCCTATCTCTCTAGCGAAGGAAAAGGACCCTAATTCTCTAGGGTTCCTACCATACATGGAAAAACTAGGGCTATTGTTCAGTCACATCAAGTTTGTAGACCTACCTCAAGAAGAATCGTGTTGGATCAAGAGAAGGGTGTCTCCTTAAGTGAATAACATCTTAAAGAAAGGAAGAAGAATATCTCATCAAGAAGCTAACATAGCCAAGGTCTATCTCTAGACAAAGCAGTGAAGAAAAGGACGAAATGCTAGGGAGAAAAGTGTCAGAAGGAGGAAGCCTATGTGCTGGGAACAAAGTGAAGAATAGAGGAAGGACTTGACTTGTGCTTGTAGGAAATCCTAGTCAAGGGTCTAGGGTTTGGCATTGATCAATAAGAAGCTTCAATAAGAGAAACTTACCAAAGGGTTTTCCTCTCTAAGAGAGAGAGGTTTGGCCCTGGTAGAGAGCCAACATCTGTGTTCTTATCTTTATGTTTTTGGTAGTAGTTTGATGAAACACACACACTAATAAAAAGAAGAATATCAAGCTAAGATAATTGTAAAAGTGCTAGGTTTTGGCCCTGGCAGAGAGCCAACATCTGTGTTCTTGTCTTTATGTTTTTGGTAGCAGTTTGATGAAACACACACACTAATAAAAAGAAGATCAAGCTAAGATAATTGTAAAAGTGCTTCACAAATTGTTATCAAGTCAAGAAGAATCTTAATATACATCATTGTCCTTGATTCTTCAACATGGTATCAGAGCTAAGGTGACACATCAAGGAAAAGGCATCTCAAGAGCACCCATCAAGGAAGAACATCTACAAAAGTTGAAGCATCTAGCCAAGAAGTCTCTATTACATCAAGGACAACAAGGTGTACCATTTATCATTCATCGAAAAAGTCTACAAAGCAAGAACAAGAGCCTTACACAAAATCACCTACAAGAAGAAAAAATCAAAGCAGGACATACGTCAAGCTACAAGTCATCGAGCAACTCTCATCGTCAAGCAAGTCCACTTGGAAAAAGAAACTTGAAGAACATCAAGATCTAAGGAAGGCAAGCTATCAAGTCTTCAAAGAGAAAGCAAGTCTACTACATCTCAAAAACCTATCAAGTAAGTATATGTCCCCTTCTAAATATACATCAATGTCTTTTTGCAGGGAAAGCAATAAATTGGTAGGTACCAAAAATTTTCTTGCATGGAAGAAGAGGAATAATTTACTTCTCAAGGAGAATGAACTCCTAGAACACATCAAAGGGAATGTCACTATTCCTACTAAGGAACAAACTCAAGCCTTAGCCAAGTATAATAAGGATGAGAAAAGAGCTTAAAGGATTCTGATAGAATCCATCAAAGACTCTCTCATTCCTTATGTCTCCAAACTTGAAACATCAAAAGAAATCTATGATAAACTAGAAGAGCTATTCTCGGTAAGCACAGCTGGAGAAGTGATATCTCTTCAAAATGAGTTGTACAAGATGAAGATATCAAAGGAAGGAATAACTCCCTACTTCATGAAGATCTCTGAGATGAGGGATCAACTTCAAGAGCTAGGGGAAGTCATGTCTGACAGGGAAATGACAACCGTAGTACTCAATGCTCTACCTAGGGATTGGGGCAACTTCAAATCAAGCATATATGCCAAGAAGGAATCCACCCCACTAAGTGAAATGTATTCTCTATGCAAGATAGAGGAAACAATACTTAAAGCAAAGGAAGATGTGGGATCAAAGGAGCAAGCATTTGCTACCATGGCCAAGAGAAAGGGAAAATTTTGCAAATGTGGTCCACGAAGAACAAACAACAAAGATATGTCCAAAATCCAATGCTATGGATGCCAAAAATATGGACACTACAAGAGGAATTGTCCTAAACTAAAGAAGGACAAAAACAACAAAAGAAAGAGGGAAGAAGCTCACATGACTCGAGGTGAAAGAAGAAGAAAAGAAGCAAAAGAAGGTAGATCCTTTGGATCTCTACTATGACTAAGTCAAACTCTTTACTTAAGTCTTCTTTCAAGGTTTTGAGTAGGATAGGAGCATGCACGAATAGAATAAAATTGCATGGCTAGAAACATCTTCTAGAATCTAGAAGCATGAATTACATAGAGTTCTAGATACTCATGTAAAAAGAGCATTTATAAATGAGAACAAAGTACATGGTTAGAAATATCTTCTAGAATATAGGAGCATGGTAGATATAGCTCAAGATATTCATGTCCGAAGGAGCATGCCTAGAATAGGACCTCATCCACAATGAAAGAAAATAGATCATGATTAAGAATCTTAGAAGACCCCCCCATCATCAAAAGGAAAGAAACATTTGCAAGGTAAGGGTCTTCAAGATCCTATTATGGAATCTTCAAAAGAAGTTCATAAACAAACGCAAAAGTCTCATTGGGAATCCCATTCATGGGATTCAAGAAAAGGATGATATGCATGCAAGCTAATGTGAAGCAAGAAGGACCACACCAAGGACAACCAAATGAAGCTAAGATGATCAAACAAGAATCAAGATTAGGTATGTGTGCATCAAATTTTAGTCATGTTATCATTTGTATATTATTGATTCACGGGAATAGTTTTATAGCATAATCAAGTAGGAAAGAATCTCTTTCACTAATGACATGCTCGAAGGCTTGTATTGCAATGCAGTGAAGTTCAACAAAAAAAAATACTCACATAAGGAGTATAATATTGCTAACTAAGAAGCAAGTAAAGAAGAAATGTTAACTAGTCCTAGAAGCAAGCAATGAAGAAGTGCTCTCACAAGGCGCAGAAAGTGGTTGACCAATCTATCCAAGAAGAAACACATGAAGAAAGAGATCAAGCATGTGAAGAACACCATGATCACCAAGAATCACTATCTGACAAGATACTTTGAAGACATCTCCCGAAAGAAGGCATGACAACTCTGACAAAGGAAGAAAAAGATCAAAGGACCCTTGACACCAATGAAGGCCTTGGAGATATTAAAGGTGTAGATAATTGATTCTACTCTACAAAGATGTCATGATGAAGAAGCCATCCAAAAAAAACACCATTTAATGTTGAAGCAATATTAGGATGAAGTCATGAAGGGCTACTAGATCAAAACATGGGAACAAGCAAGTACAAAGAAGCATTCATGTGAAGAGTAGTCTAAAGCATAGGCAAGATGACAAGGAATAACCAGATGGCAAGAGAACCTGATATATGACAAGAAATCCACTTTCCATGAAGGAAGCAATGACATGACAAACCAGGAAGGAAAGTGATCGATGGATGGTGCCCTACCAAGAAGAAGTTCGAACAAAGACTTCATGACATCAAAGGAAGGAAGGAGATCAAGCAGCTGGAGGACCCACAAAGAAGAAGTTGTTGATGCATGGACAAGTCCCTAGCTAACAGGGAGTTATAACAAGTTCTTGATTACAAAGGAACTTGGACAAGTACCTTGTCAAAGGATACTTGGGCATGTCTTCCTCAATTGAGAGGAAGTGATAGACACAACATTCTTGTCTTCACTTGGGAAGAAAGAATGGGAGGATTGGGTAATCATTTGGCATCTGATACTCTTTGAGGATGTGTAGGGCATCCAAGACAAGAGTAGGCAAGAGGATCGATATTCTTTGAGGGTTGGGAACCCAAGATAAGAATAGTCCTAGAAGGTCATACATAGTGAACACCCGGGTGGGTATGTACCTTGTGAGACAATGACTAAGGTGTCTATAAGTCATTGGTCTCACCAACATTATGCTCTGATCTATTGAGAGATAGAGTTGTCAGTCAAGGCCTTGTTGTGGAAACAATGTTGGTTACTATGATGCTATAACAGATGGATTGTCAATCTGGTTTCTCTTATGTGAATTCTTCAAGAATGAAAAATAGTCAAACACCTTGTAACGAGTTATGACTACCTACATAGTTAAGAGGGAGTGTTGAAGAAAGTGTAACTAGGTTCAGTCTTCATAAATGTAATTTTGACATTTGTATTTATTCAAAAAAAAAGAAATTATTTTTATATTATTTGTCAATGAGTTTCTTGCTCATTGAAGTAGCTCAAGCACATGTTTAAGTGCTTCTAGGAAGTCAAAATGTCAATGTATTTATGTAAGACCCTTAGAGGGCATGTTACACTATGTAGAATATTGTATAAGGTCAAAGGAATACCTCCAAGCCAAGTACAAGTCCTCTCCATGCAGCAAGATCCTTTAAAAGAGGCCAAACGATGAAAATTGACGAAGAAAATGTATGTCGGCCTACAGTGAGCAAGTCGGCCTCAAGTCGGCCTAAAGGAGGGACAGTGCTCTATAAATAGAGGTTGTCCACTCCCTCAAAAGACAATGAAAAACATCTCTGAAATTAGCAAAGTGAAGTAGCCAAAAAAGAGAAGGGAAAACCTTGTCTAAAGGGTCTCTTAGTGTAGCGAAGGAAGTAGGAAAACTGAAGTGAAGAGGATTGTTTCTAGGGATAGAAATAGTCACACATGCGAAGAAAAGGAGGTCAAGTCTGCGGGTATGACAACAGGGAGAAAACAGTCCATGAACTAGTGTTGTTCGGGCTTGAAACTAGGCCTATAAGGCCTCCCAAGTTAAGTGAAGAAGCATATCTCTCTAGAGAAGGAAAAGGACCCTAATTCTCTAGGGTTCCTACCATACATGGCAAAATTAAGTTTGTTGTTCAGTCACATCAAAGTTGTAGACCTACCTCAAGAAGAATCTCGTTGGATCAAGAGAAGGGTGTCTCCTTAAGTGAAGAACATATTGAAGAAAGGAAGAAGAATATCTCATCAAGAAGCTAAGGTAGCCAAGGTCTATCTCTAGACAAAGCAGTAATGAAAAGGACAAAGTGCTAGGGAGAAAAGTGTCGGAAGGAGAAAGCCTATGTGCTGGGTACAAAGTGCAGAATAGAGGAAGGACTAACTTGTGCTTGGAGGACATTGTAAAGTTTTGTAGATGTTCTATGCTAAGAGCAATTTCACTTTTCTCACAGCAATCATACAAGTAGTTAAGCAAAATGCAGATAGAACATATAAGCAGATCTTACAGAAGACAAATTAGAAACAGGGAAAATGTGTGTGTTCGTTTCGGCAGTCAACAGGATGCTTCAACCAGCAAAGTCTTCTTTGCTCAGCCAGCCCAACATGTGTCACAACAACCCTCCAACCAGTAGATGAGTCAACCCAAGTCAATTCTACAAAAGTCAACGCTGTCCTGAAAAGCCAACACAGGGGCAGCAAGCTAAAAGTCAACGCAACAGCAAAACGGTCAACCCTTTGACCTCAATTTTTGTGCCAGGTAGTACGGCCTTCAAAAATCGAACCTTCCACAAGTTTTCAGCTTGATTGGACCAAGCGTTGACCAAAGTCAACGCTGGTCAAACTTTCTGCAAAACCCTAGCAGCAGAAAATCGTACTACAGCTCAGCCGTACGGTCTGTCCTCTTCGTCCTTCCCACGTGTGGCTGAAATTCGTCCTCCAGGTAGCTCGTACTCTTTAGGATGAGAGAAGAAGATGTGAGTTGTGTTGTGTTGAAATTCTCTCCAACTTTTCCTGTATTTATATCCATCAATGAGGGTGTGTGACACATCTGTTGGGCATGTGAGCCTACATTACAAAACTGGCTGACCTTGCACATATAATTTATTAAGAATAATAAATTCAAAATATAAGTTCTGCTCATCGGATTAAGACCATTTTTATATGGATTTTACACCTCTCAGAAAGAGGAATCCAACAAAAATATTAGCCTCTTAATCTGAGCATCAGAACATGGAGTTTGGACCTAGTTGTCCAAATTTAACAGACATCCTAGTCAAGGGTCTAGGGTTTGGCTTTGATCAATAAGAAGCTTCAATAAGAGAAACATACCAAAGGGTTTTCGTCTCTAAGAGAGAGAGGTTTTGGCCCTAGCAGAGAGCCAACATCTGTGTTCTTGTCTTTATGTTTCTGGTAGCAGTTTGATGAAACAAATACACTAATAATAAGAAGAAGATCAAGCTAAGATAATTGTAAAAGTGCTTCACAAATTGTTATCAAGTCAAGAAGAATCCTAATATACATCATTGCCCTTGATTCTTCAACAGGCATGCCATCCAACCTCCATTGGCATGCGCTCCATCCAACTTCAAGGACGATAGTAATTAATGGGTGATCCTTTCTGTGTAAGCTAACACATCTTCTGGGCATTCGGCTTGTTACCATAGGCATTTCAAATTCGATGATAACATAGATTCAATTTAGATTGAGGAAGCAAGAAGATATGAAGGTTTTTTCTGTAACGATTTAGTTTGGATATGAAGTACAATTCTTCTTGTCATCCAAACTGATTCAAACAAACAAAATAAGGATTACCCTAGTTGACTTAATTGTAGGTTGATATGGCGTTAAAAAGAGTCTAACATTCCCAATATGAGACGAATGATTCCTCGAAGGCACTGGCTTGACTAGCTTATGTTTGAAGCACAATTGGTTAGGGGATGTGGCTATAAATTGTCATGTCAAGCACTCACGTAAAAGTTGAATTAACGAAGTGAATAGTGAAATCATATTTGAATAACGAGGTAGTCACAAAGTTGAAGTCAAATCACCACTGCAAACAACAACACCAAGAAAATTAACGAATAACAGGGTCGCAGGATTGCCATTTTCTTTTTCATTTGTGTGGCAACTTGGCACACAGAGATGGCTCGAAGCTATTTTATTCACTTTAGAAAGACATGGCCACATCAAAGATGTGAAGATACATTTAAAACAAATTGTTCGTGAAAGCATTGACAAGTACATTTAGCATGCACTAGGTTACGTACGAACACTATTTAATGAGGTGTTTTTGTTATTGCGCGAGTTAAATATTCTCACTAAAGCATCATTGAAAATGTTGGTCATGTATTAATGGTGTGATCGATTTATTGGTATAGATCATATTGTTTTTAATTGTTCATCATATAAACAAAATTTAGCTTCCAATGTTTATTGCAACATTATAAGAATAGCAAATGTGTCAATCTCGAGTCAAAGCAATTGTTGTTTGTTTTTTGGGTAAGAAGTTGATCACTATGAGAACACATAATCCGCGAAAACAATTAAAGCAACTAAGAGATGGTTCAAGTGATATGGAGTATGTTCTCATAAACTCTTCATTAAATATATTTATGTATCTATGAATATATGTAAATTATGATTATTTCAAAGGTTTAGAGTTAATTTGTTTTTCCAAAGTTTTATTAATTTGTTTAATAATGCATGTGAGATTAAGCATTTTAATTTTTCAAATGAAAATAATTTATGCATATTATATAAATATTATTAAATTATTAAGATGTGTTCTTTCTACTTACTAGTAAAGTAAAACTGAAACTATGTGCAACCAAATAAGTTATTAATGTTCATAAATCAATTAAAATTTATTAAAATTACAATTTTATAGAACCTTATATATTTATTTAGGCATTAAAAAATTAAAACTACTTGCTTTATACTCTTTTGATCTTATCTACTGTGAAATCATCATCTATATTGATATATTTGCTATTTACAATTATATTCACTTAGAACTTTTGGTTGTACATTCTTAACTAGATTTTCTATAATGACCAAAACCTGTAGGCTATTCTGTGATATCTCATTGCACTTAGGAGATCCATTCCTACGTACATGAGTTGGCTTAACTAGCATTTTGGACAATGATAAAAATCTTATGTGGTCATCCCATCATATCCATTGGCATTATAACTATGTTTCCACATGCATGAGTTGGATTCATATAACTAAGCATTGCACTTAGGAGATCCATTCCTACGTACATGAGTTGGCTTAACTAGCATTTTGGACAATGATAAAAATCTTATGTGGTCATCCCATCATATCCATTGGCATTATAACTATGTTTCCACATGCATGAGTTGGATTCATATAACTAAGCATTAACTAAGCATTAACATCTTTGCAGTAGAAAAAATGCAATGGAAACTAATGGTGTACTATCAAATTAATATAAACTTTTGATAAAATATTTATATATTTATTGTTTTTTACTTTAATTTAGTTATATTCAAACTACACAGCAAGGACTAGCTACTATGTAACACTTGTTATAAATTAATATTTTTCACGTCATAATAAATTAATAATAAATGGTATCATTGAACTAACATTCACATGACCATTTCTTTATACTAGCTACTATGTAACGCTTATTATAAATTAATATTTTTCACCTCATAAAACCATAACAAATGGTCTCATTCATAATTTTAATTGAACTAACATTCACATGACCGTTTCCTTGTACGCATCCAAAGTTAAAAGCCCCCAAAGAACCACATGTGGGTTTACTCGGGGTCGGATGAAAACTAAAACCTGCAAGAACTAAAATGGCACTGACACTCCACTCCGCATTGACCAAATATATGCTCCTATTTCTACATTAACCACGGCAGAGACAAATTTCTAGCTCCTCCCACCAATGCCATCTTTGGCCTAACAAAGTAGTAACTATGCAACTCCTCCAAAAAGCACATACACCATACTTTTAACACCTTTGCTATATATTTACCACTTATATCTGAAGCAAAGATTCCGCACTAACAATCACTGCTATGTTCAGCAAACTGCCCAAAAACTGCTCCACATTTACACCTTGTACTGAAAAAGGCTGGGAGTAGTTTTCTTAATAAATAGCAAACCTACTTATTTGTGTGTTTCTGTTTAAATTTCACAAAACAACCTACATCAGATTTTTAGTCAGAAACACACACTCCTAACGTTCCTTTATACAAAGTACTTATCCAGTTCTCTTTTAAAGCAAACTCTAGCATAATGAGATGGGAGAGCCATAACTGCACAGCAAGGCCCTAATCACCATCATTGGCCCAAAAAGGTCCTTATCATGGAGAAAATTGATATTGCCCCAATGCTGAAGCCGCTCTCTGTGAACTCCATACAAATGTAGTTTTGCGTCTTCAATTTTTTCAGAGTTTTGACTGTAAATTTTTTCAGAGTGTTGACTGTAAATTTTTTCAAAACTTGACTTACTATTTTTTTTCCCAGAAGCCTTGACTTGCATACTTGACATGACAATTCAAGCACAATAACGTGATACCGGGAAGTTTAAATCATTAGAAACAACTTATTTTAATTACTTCAATAAATTTCACAGACAAATGCAACCATATTTAGGATTTGCCGTAGACCACATAAACTGAATAGATCTGCCAGACGCAATTGAGTAAAAGATGGAATATGCTGCATATATTGATATTCTCTAACAAATGCTGAACCCAAAGGGATTTAAAGATATTGAAAGCAAGTGCATAAACAGTAAGAGCAGGTCTTCAACTACAATTATATAGAAAGGTATTTTTGCATTTACTTGATGCTCTTTTAAATATGCCATGAACTGGCCACCAAACTGCTTTAGACATTGTCCCAGGCCAAACTTCTTAGAACAATATGTACCTGCTTAATTATACTTGAGAGATAATACAGGAAGCACAATCTAATGAAACTTTACTAATGATCCACAAAAAATGTCCATGCCATCTCCTTAAGATTTAAGATGTCCATGTTCTATACTATCATCAACCTGTATATGAACACAAATTCACAATCACTTACAGATTTTTGCAACAGCTCAAAAGAGGGGACTTTATTTACACACAATTCTCACTGATCACAAGATATTTTAAATTCAAAATAACAGACACATTCCACTATTGAGTTTGTCTCCGCAGAAATGCTTGCACTGTATTTCCTATGCCTGCACCAATAGCTGTTGCCAGTTGTGTTGCCTGTGTTTAGCCGCAAAATTGAACAAACAATAAATACTCTTACAGAGATGCTTGATGAAGCCAAGATTATCAAATTCAATAAATACAACATAATGTGAAAAGTTTGCTCAACTACCTCTTGAACAGTTTTACGACAATCAACTGCATCACTGACACGGCGATCTAGAAATGTCCAGGTGTTCCTAAATTCTGGTTGAAGCATATGATCAAAATATAATTATAACGAGTTTGTTTCTCAAGTTTCCTCTACAAGTCTCAACATTTTAAAATATTTGAGATCCCTAGGCATAAAACAGTGCTGAATAAGCAAAAGGGAAGCCAAGAACATGCAAGGTACACCAATAAATAGCCAATTCCATTACCTGGTGAGTAATCTGTTAGCATGTAAAGTTCTGTGGCTGCATAAATTCCTCCTAGAAGGGTACGCTTGGCATACCAATCAAGATCTGTCGATCGGTCACCAGCAGCATGCCAAATTTCATCCATTAAAATAGCCCTTTGTTTAAAGCTTGTTGGAAGATTGGGTGGATTTGCCTGATGCAGAAAGACACAAAAGTGAGAAGACTAACCCAAACTAATAATATGGCATTGCAACCATAGAATCAAGTACAAGATGAATATTCAATAGAAGAGAATGGACGAAGTGGAATGAAAACGGTTATACCAGAAAAGCTAATCACAATATCACAAACACACAGAGGGCATTAGTTTATCCTTCCATTCATATCTTTAAGAGTGTCAATCTAGTGATAAACGATACATTTGTACCATAGACCTTAAAGGCACTTGCATACTGCAAGAATGAGCTAGTCAACAAACCTGAATGCTTAATGCTTGAGGCCATTTAGAAATGTAGGGGACCTGCATTTCTAGACGAATTCGAATGATTTTGGCTAGGCGATCATGAAGCACCAGATGGGATAGTTCTTCTTCACGGGATTCAATCTCCCCCAGTAGCCTTTGCAGACAATCATCCATGAAGTACTGCATAAAAAGAAAGACATTACTTAATGCCTTTTAACATTTGCATCACATTTTGAATATCAAAACTTTAAAATTCCAACATGGTATATGGAAAGAATCATAAAAGCATATTTCTCAAACTAGCATTTATTGATATTATTTAATCTCATTCTCGGAGGTTTAGTTAGACAATGCTAAAGATAGAATAGATTCCTCAAGCTCAGCGTTTCAATAATGAGAACATACACTCACCAACATTATGGAGTACAACAATTTGAATAGCCCTTGGAATAACACCAAGATTTGAGCTGTTATAGATAAAAACATAAAAATTATATATATCAGAAAAAAGAATTTAGATTTCGAGAACTTTTTGCATCTCCAAATCTTGGTGTTATTCCAAGGATGCCCAACCGTTTGAGCTGTGCACAAATACACACTCACGACTCACCGTTGTCTCATGTAAAGTATTCTATGCAAAAGGGTATCTATATCCCATCTTGAAATCTATCTCAGTCACTCTCTATTGTAATGTTGTATATCTAAGGTTACCTACATATTTGTTGTTCTCTTGTGATAGTCATTTCTTTGTGCATTGGTTATTGTTTTCATTAGCATATTTGTGTACTTGTGATCAGCTCTAGCACTACAATTTTGGAGTTATCTTGGCAGTTATCACAAATTTCTCTCTCTAATGCACTTGTGCTAGGGCCTCTTTCAAGAGTCCACTTTCCTGGCAATGTTATCTTCTACATTTATTGCAGGTTTGTAGGGTTTGATAGTGGTTCCATTCGATTCTTCTCTCTTCTGAAGTTATCATTGGTATTCTAGAGGGTGAGAACCTTGTAGAAATTTACGAGTTCATTGACTTTTACTGGATGACAAAAATTTCACCTCACATAAAGGTTTCTTGGATTTAGTCCTGTTGAAATTCATCCTTGGGGCTGATCTAGAATACTGGTTTGCAGCAGCAAATGTTCGATGATGTTACATCACACTTGACCCATTACATGAGGAAGCCCAAGAGAAAATATACCAAACATATGCCAACATGGTTTGGCCCTTAGGGCACACCTTTCCAAGTATAAACCAGATCTGAAATTCACATTATTAGAGCAGAATTTAAAACGGCAAATCTGCCATATTATCTTTGAGATGTCACTTAACACTTTCAACAATTTGTTATATCAAATCAGCATGAACAGCTTGTTTTCCCTGTGAACCTTGAACCAAATATATAAGAGACCTATAAAAGCCCCATGCAACAAGCTAGAAAGGTTATCTAGCGGATTACTTAAGTTCCTCTTGTTGAGCTATCACACCATCTCGCCGCCAATAAATTAAACTAGGAGATGCCACAGTAATAAACAAACAAACAGAAGCTACCCAATCAAGAAGATCAAATTTGTAACTACACCATTTTAGACAGCAGGAAACTTTGAGTGTGTGTGTGTGAAATGAAGTGCATGTACATACTTGCAACTTATTACACCCCAATAAAATCTTCAAGCTTTCCAAAACCCTAGTTAGGGAAACCATGAAAACCCTAACCACCACCAAATATCAACAAGCTAACATCAACACTGAGAAATCCTCCTTGGCTTCAACAAACTTGTTTCATACAAATTGTCCATGCTAGAACAATTGTCTTCCTTAGGACTTGTAAACCCTAGCTATGTTGCAAGCCAAGACAACTCTAGCAATAGCCTCCATGTTTACGCCAGAAGGACAAAGGGTGCTTCGAAGAGGAATGACCACTGACACTCCAAGAGTGGTCATTGCTAAGAAAGAGGAAGTTATTTTCCGGCATGGAGACATGACATGGGCTGCACAATGCTTGGTAACACAACAAAAGGCATGATGGGGATAGGCATTACCCAAAAGATATCTAGGCTTTTTTGAATAAGCACCAAAAGTTCTTTGAGAATATTTCACCAAACAAACCACCAGACGAGTTTCGAGCATACTATAGAATTAGAGGAGGGAGACAAGCCAATCACCACTACACCATATAGGCACCCCAAAAGATTTGAGGAGATGGAGAAGACCATTAAAGAATTGTTGGATATGGGGCACATAAGGCCCAGCACTAGCACATTCGCATCCTTCGTAGTACTAGTTAAGAAGAAAGATGTGACAATGAGGATAATCATAGATTACAGATCCCTCAACAAGACAATAAAGAACATATACCCAATACAACAGATCAATGAACTCTTGGATGAGCTACATGGGGCAATGCACTTCTCCAAAATTAATTTGAGGTCAGGCTATCATTAGATCAAGGTTCGAGAGGACCTACAGAAAACATCCTTCAAGTTTCATTATGGGCACTCAAGTTTCTCATCATGCTATTTTGACTGACGAATGCAGCAGCTACTTTCCAGTCATGTATGAACCATATATTCAAGAGGCAACTATTGAAGTTTCTACTAGTTTTCTTTGATGATCTCGTCAATTACAGTAGAACTTGGGAGGAGCGCTTGAAACACTTGGAGGTGTTGGAAAATCGAAAAGACAGAAAGATTTTCTCTTATTGATAATGACTTGTGATTTCCTTGAGTTATTATTATCTTTCTTATGTTCTTCTTTTTATCTTAGTTCATCAAGCAATTACCAAAAACAAAACACGAGGATCAAGGACACCAGATGTAGGCGCACAGCCACGGCAAAACCCCTATATAGGGGAAAGCCTAGTCAAAAACTCTTCCTTCAGTAATTCAAAATAGACAGACCAAGACCCTAAACCAACAGACCTTCCTCCTCCATGAAGTCAGCACTTAAACTGTTCTTTCAACCTTCAAAGATCAACTGCAACGATACTGCATCAACAATGCTTCAATATTGCATCAATACTGCATCAAGGACAGAATTTCGACCATGCTCCATCAAAATTTCGGCCCAACTTCAAGACTACAATTTCGGCCTTCAAGTAGCTTTAGTTTCTTTGCATGTGTGAGACAAGAGAGGGAGAATTTTGACTTCCTTAGCAAAATAATGACCTCCTTCTCCTTCGCTAGCCCTTTCCTTCTTCCTTCTTGAATTTCGCACTTTTATTGCTGTCAACCACTGCAATTCGAACTTGTGTGAGATCTCCTTCAAATGAATTGAGTTGTTGCTTATATATAGTCCTTCTAGGTGATTGAATTCTTCCCTTGAGGCTGACTTGTCCTTCCTTGAGGCTGACTTGTCCTTCCTTGAGGCCGACTTGGTGGAGGAGGGCTAATTAACTTAATTTATATTAAAATAATTTCTTTCTTGACAAATAATTTCCAAGAAGGGTTCTTTAAATTGTGACATGGACAGGGACACTTCACATAAACCCTAGAAGTCTTCAATGGAGACTTTGACCTAAATACAATTAATCCAAGCATGAAACCCATTCTTTAATAATAAAATTCTTTTTCCATCTTTTGATAAATACATCTCATTATGATTTAAGTACAATTATGAGGACCGACACTAGTTACATTCTTCAACACTCCCTTTTAACTAGGGAGGTATTCATAGTTAACTATGTCTATAAAGTACATGGAAGATCTCAAAATGAACTACGAAGAGTTCAGCACACTCAGTGCTACGGACTAGATTCCTTACCAGAGTAATCTATCCGGATGGGACTAAGATGGACTCAAGCTTTCAGTTAGTCTGAGTACCATCAGGCTTACTAGCTAACCATCAACCTAGGGATCTAGGTGTGTATCCAAGGTCAGATCTCCAAGACCAACGCCACCCTCCCTCTTCGAGATCTAGACATCAACACATAGGTCAGCAAGATGTCCTCCCAAGCATCCGCCATTAGATGCTTCATCTCTCCCTAATAAACTAGATTTGTCCAAGCATGCTTCCAAAGTGTTCATCCTTCTTATGGAGAGATTTATTTGTATAAACACAAACCCCAATCAACAATAAATTATTAAATATATATATACAAGTGAACACAAACCTTCGGGGTCCTCAATCATCCTGATGCCACTTATATCAATTTATTCATATGCAACTAGTCAGAAGCATTTCTTCTTTCATTTCTTCAACGACATCAATACATCCTCAATAGAATGTAGTACTTGCATTCATTCTCCAATTTTCTTCAAGGTATCCATCATGATTATCATAATATGCCCTCCCTCTCAACTGTTGAGATGTACCCTTTCTTCTATCTAGGTTCCCTCTCAACTTAGCGAGATCAACTACTTCCTTCTTCTATAACATCGGAAAACCTTTCACCACTGCATTCCTTCAAACGGCATTAAGGTTATTTTGATCATCATCATTCATATAACTTCCTTTATTGAACATCTTCATCATCTTATAGATTATGTAACTGCAAAACTTTAATAGCAAGTACAACCAAATACAAATCGAAACATGAAGTTAACTATATCAAAATCATGTCAATATAATGGAAGCGATTAGGTTTTCAAACATCAAACACCTAGTTAGGTTCATGATTAGCAAGAGACACATACTTCTTGCTAGGGTTATTGTCATAAACCCTTTGACTACAATATAAAGCAATTCGATCAAGAAATCAGTCCCATTCTATCTAGGTCCTCAATATTACTTTAAGAGATATGACAAACTCTACTATTATTTACTGCAAACCCTAGATTCCAACTTCAAGACGCAACCTTAGATATCAGTAATCAAATAACAATTATACTATACATGTTAGATTCTACTAGGGTTCATTGCAAACCCTAGATATTATCAACAAAACTAAATCATATTGGAAACAATATTATATCCTAGAATATCATTCTTTGACTAAAGTTTTGTTACAAATCCTACAACTCACAAACTATGAGCATCGACAATTAGGTTAGCATACTCACATATACATATATAGGATTTCATGCACTAATATTTCTCATTAATGTCTACTAGGTAAACCCAAGACACAAACATTAGAAATATTTATCTAGGCTAGGGTTTCAATCAAACATACGAACATACACCTAGGGTTTCATTCCTAGGTGCTTACTATAGATATTATAAGGGTTTTGCTCATAAACCCTAATTCATCACACCCTAAATATCTAGGAATTCAATACATAACTTTAGATAGTAAACCCTAAAGGACTAGGGTTGTTATTATAACAATACCAAAACCCTAAACATAAAACGAATAGGTTTTCTAGAATTCATTAACAAACCTAAGTAGACTAGAGTTTCATAATCAATAAAGACATACCCTTAGGTTAGGGTTTTACAGTGAACCTTTTAGGGTTCCACAAGAATGATGAAATGATAATAGAATGAGGATAGATTCAATCTAATGATTAGTCACCCTAACAAGAATCTTTACAATTCAAAAACCTTAGACATAACGATGTCAGTAATCTAAATTTTAAAAGAAAGAATGACCATGCCTTTTGCATGAAGAGAACTTTATAACAAAGTTTATAGTTTAAGACATACCTCAAGTTGTTACTTAACAAACCTTGTATGACATCAATTCTTGAAGGGCTTCCTTTGCAACATAACTTTTTTCATGCTTCAAGTTTTATCCTCTGAAGTCTTCTCCATAACTTTTGTGTATTCTGTAGGCTTTCCTAACCAAGGAAAATATAAAGAAATGGTTATTAGAATACAATACAAACACATCTTGATAAGATAGGGAAACCAAACATAAAAGATCAGACAAGGAGTAAGATACTTATATTTGGTAAAATGGTGAGGTCTTCCTCTTAACCCAAACTTGAGGGATACCTACAACTTTATCAAAATAAATGGTGTTCTAACAAGACCTATTAGACCTACAAATTCTAGAGATCAAAACATAAAGGAAAACAATTCAAAACTTGGAACAGAAGGATATGCAAGGGATAGTGTCCCTAAGAATCCCTAGCAAATAAGTCTTTGACTTTGAATTCTTTCATCTTGTTCTTCTTTGGTAGTCCTCCATCAACAACATTCGCATGTTCCCTTTCTCTCTTCTTATTACTTCGATTCTCTCAACAATGGCTTTTGTAGTGACCCATCTTGTGACAATTGTAACATTCAATCTTGGATAGGTCAACTTTCTTCTTTGGTCCTTTGAACTTCTTAAAGGTTCGCTTCTTGTGATGAGAAGAATAGGCATTTGAGATGTTTTCTTCTTCATCCTCCTTCTTGTTGTTAGTTAACGATACCCAAGCTTCTTCTTGACTGCATACATTCCACATTTGCTCAAATGTTGGTGTATCCTTCCAGCTGTTAAGTCCTGATGCAAAGGCACTCCAATATTTTGGTAGTCCTAGAAGAGCAGTTATTACGAGTTCCTTTTCTGGCACAACTTCATCTATTGCTTGGAGTTCATCTCTAATTCTAGATATCCTTATAAAGTAGGATGTCATAGTATCGTCTTGACTCTTTCGCCATCTTGATAGTTCTTAATTGTTAAATTATGATATGTTCTATGCTTAGTGCAGTTTACTTCAAATCTTTTTATTAGTCATTGTTTAGCAATCACATAAACATAAAGTGAAGTGCAGATAGAACATTAAATGATCGATAGAACACAAACCAAGACAAGAGACACAAGATCTGGCGGCTAGCCAAGGACAAACCCCAATGCTGGGAAACCCTTTGACCAATTCTTCTTTAATCTTCAATAGTTCAGCAGAGATAAATAGTACAATTCAAAATTCTGTAATTTTATAACAGCAGCAGCAAAGTCAAACTTGGTCAAAACAGCCCCCGATTGACTTCTAGTCAATTTGAAGAACTTTGTCTTCAACAGCTATCTTCAGCAGCCCAAAACAGTGCACAATAATCATTCAAAAGTTCTGCAATCTGTGGTCAGCCCTAACCAGTCAACGTTGGCAAACTTTCAGGTCAACGCATCCCCTAAAAAGTCAACGCATCTCTTCCCTTGATCAACGCTTAGTCAACACTCCATAAAACAGCCCAACATTTGGTCAACACAACCCTATAAATATCAACGTTGCCCTAATTTGTCCTTCTTCTTGCACGTGTGAGAGAAGCTACCCTAATTCGTCCTTCTTGCTTGCCCAATAAGATGAGAAGAGAGAAGATGAGTTGAGATGAGATGAGTTGATAATGAATCAACCTCACTTGTACTTCTATGATTTGTGGGGCATGTGTGCCACACATTTCGCTGTTGGCCGACCTTGATAATTTGTTAAGTAAATAAAAATAAATTCATATCTCCATAAATAGTTGTTGGAATTGAATGATCTTTAGATCAATCCTACACCTCTCGACAAGAGAAATCTAGGAAAAATATCAACTGCCATAAATAAGGTGACCCACATGGAGTTTGGCCCTAGTTGTCAATTTTAACACTCCCTCTCAACTAGGGAGAACTCCATCTGCTAATCTGTCTGACCGTCGGTCCTATCCCTGCCATCTAATGCACTACCTTGCACTGCTTGGCTCTACTCTGCTTTGCTCTACTCTACTCTGCTCTGCTGAACTATGAAGAAGAAGAAATGATCAAGGATGTATCATATCATCTTCCACTGACCCGAAGTCAGTCTCAAAGTGTGTCATACCACTCTCACTAATCCTAGATCAGTATCATTGATCCCAAATCAATGGAGGTCATCCTAGCATAGGGAGTACGATAGATACAACGATGCGCCCATCGATAGTACTACTAATGGTCCCTAACCCCATTTCCCTACTCATTGATCAGATGAGAGGTACTTCCCATGAGTCCCAGACTGCATGGGTAATATGCCTCGACAGGAGAACTAATCATCCTGTCCACAGGAGAACGAATCATCTTGTCCAACAGTCGTCACGGGAGAACTAATCATCCTAGCCCATAGGAGAACTAATCATCCTGGCCCACAGGAGAACTAATCATCCTGTCCCACAGTCGCCACGGGAGAACTAATCATCCTGGCCCACAGGAAAACTAATCATCATGTCCCACAGTCACCACAAGGTGTCATAGGGGAAGGTTGAACCTTTCACTCTGTACTTAGAGCACCACCAGGGGAGGGCGAGTCGCCCTGTGGTCGGATGTCGCTCCAAGAAGTACCCCGGCCCCCTCTGGAGCTCCCAGAACTCAATGTATGCATCATACACGACCCTCATAAGAGGGTCTCTCAACGACACCAAATCATTCTCAGAAAGTCAAGAACCTGACCTTTCCCAACGGCTTCGTCAAAATGTCGGCGACTTGTTCATCTGTACCGATATGTTGGAGCGTTATTGCTCCCCGCTGCACCATATCCCGGATATAGTGGTACCTGATATCGATATGCTTGGAGCGATCATGAAATACGAGATTCTCTGATAAACGAATCCCGCTCTGGTTGTCACACAAGATCATGGTAGTATCCAACGTAAATCCAAATAGCTCACTGAAGAGCTTCCACAACCAGACTGCCTCACAAGAGGCCATACTAGCAGCAATGTTCTCTGCCTCGACAGTGCTCAAAGCCACTGACTTCTGCTTCCTGCTCATTCAGGATATCAAGGCAGATCCCAAAGAGAAACAACACCCGAAAGTGCTCTTTTAGTCCACCACACTGCCTACCCAATCAGCATCAGTATATCCATGTAGTCTCACATTTCCTACAGTGTATATCAACCCATGAGTGATCATGCCACGAAGATATCTCAACAGATTCTTGGCACCAATCCAATGTGTGTGGTGAGGCTCAACCATATGTTGACTCAATGTGTTGACTACAAAACATATATCCGGACGGGAGTTCACTAAGAACATCAATGCTCCAATGAGTTGACGATACTCAGTAGCATTTTGTAAAACAGGACTGGCAACACTACCGGTTAACTTCTCGAAGTCAAGCTCCATCGGGGTAGTCACGGGCTTGCAATCCACCATACCGAATCTCTCCAATATCTTCACCACATATTTTCCTTGAGATAGGAAGATCTCCCCTGGTTTTTGCCAGACTTCCAATCCTAGGAAATAGTGCATCAATCTTAGGTCCTTCATCTCGAACTCGGAAGCCAACTCCCTCTTACATTTGAGAATGAGAGGGTTTGCACCTATCAGAAAGAAGTCGTCAACATATAGCACCAATATGAGAGGTTTGTCATCTTCAACCTTAAAGTAAAGGTTACAGTCAGCTTCACTCCTAGTGAATCCCAGCTTCATCAAGTAGTTATCGATCCTCTCATACCATGCTCGGGGTGCTTGCTTCAACCCATAGAGGGCTTTCTTCAACCTGCACACGTGAGATTCCCGGTCATGAATCTCAAATCCTTCGGGTTGTTCCACATAGACTTCCTCGTTGATCGAACCATGCAAGAATGCAGCCTTGACATCCATCTGATGTAGGTTCCATCCTTGCAAAGCAGCAAGGGCTATGATCGAGCGAATGGTGGTGTATCGGGCAACAGGTGCAAATATCTCGTCATAGTCTATACCTTCCTTCTGAGAGAAGCCACGAGCGACAAAACGAGCCTTATACTTTTTAGTGCTTCCATCAACTCCATGCTTTATCTTGTAAAGCCATTTTGAAGTGACAACGGCTTTGTTCTAGGGTCTGGGGACCACATCCCAGACATTGTTTTTCATGATGGACTCATATTCCTTAGTCATAGCATCCTTCCAGACTTGATGGTTGACAGCTTCTGCAAATGATGAAGGCTCATTTTGGATGATCGTGCTCATGATGGTCAAGTATCCCTGATATCTAGTCGGCTTCTTACTTTCCGGGATAGTCCCTCTGGGTGCAATGTGTCCTTCAGCATCATCAAGTGTCCCCCTAAGCCATGAAGGCCTCTTCCTAGAAGAGGAAGGCTCTTGCAGAGGGAGATCAATAGCATCCATAGGTTCTTCCACATCGGGCATCGTCTCATCCTCCTTTTCCTCCAGTTTCATGGTGTCGGCTTCTTTAGATTCCCTTAAAGTAGGAAGATTGTCAACTTTGCTAAGAGCCATATCTTTGTCAAAGGTGACATCATGGCTAATCTCAACTTCCCTTCGACCAGCCACATAGATTCTATAGCCCTTAGTATTTTCACTACAGCCCCCGAAGATTCCTTTCTTTCCAGATGCACCCAATTTATTCCTTTTCTCTTTCAGCACATGAAAATATATAAGACATCCAAAAATTCTAAAATGAGATACGTCAGGTTTCTTACCAATGAACATTTCTTTGGGAGTCTTGGAACCCAATGCTTGATGAGGGCATCGGTTTTGCACATATACGGCGGTATTCGCAGCTTCGGCCCATAGAAACTTCGAAAGTCTTTGATCATGGAGCATAGCACAGACAACATCCAAAATTGTACGATTCTTCCTTTCCGCCACACCATTTTGCTCAGGGGTATATGCTGTTGTAGTCTCCCTCTTAATGCCAGCCTCTTTGCAAAAGTCATGGAACTCATTGGGTTCATACTCAGTCCCATTATCAGTCCTTAAGGTCTTGATCTTCTTTTCGGTTTGATTCTCGATCAAGGCTTTGAAGTGATGAAACCAAGAGAACACTTCATCCTTCTTTTTCAAGAAGTATATCCAAGTCTTGCGAGAATAATCATCTGTAAAAGTGAGGTAATATAAATATCCTCCCAAGGAGTTCACAGGCATCATACCAAATATGTCTGAATGAACCAACTGCAATATATCGGAGGTCTTGCTATGGCTTGGGGGGAATGGTCCCTTTTGAGCTTTCCTTCGACACATCCCGGACATACACCTTCTTGCTCTAATTTGAACTCGAGCATCCCGATCACCATTTTTCTCACATCGAGTAGAGCATTATAATGAAGGTGAGCAAACCTCCGATGCCATAGTTCGAACTGAAGAGATGTGTCACAAGACATGACACCCAGCGGACTTCCTCCGACCTGATATAATGAATCAACTCGAAACCCAAGAGTCAAAGCATATTTAAAGTTCTTTTTCCATACACGTACCTTGCCATCGATGAAGGCCACCTTGTAGCCTTTGTCTTCCACTGCCGAAATGGACACTAGGTTCTTTTTCAGATCAGGTACATATAGGACTTTTTGTAAATGAATTGTATTTCCCTGATTCAATTGAAGAGTGACATTCCCTACGCCTTTCACGAGATATTTTGATTTGTCCCCAAGAACAATTTCCAGGTTGGTCTCCTTCTCTATCAGATTAGAGAGAACTTCTTTGTAACCAGTGAAGTGCCTTGAGGCACCACTATTAATAAGCCAATTTCCCATCAAATCCGAGGGAGCAGTAGTAGAGAGGGTCGCTGGTAGATAATATTCATTTTGCTTATTGTTAACAAGGTTAGATTCATACTTGGAGTTTCTTGCCTTCTTGAAGGGTTGACCTCTTCATTGATTTCCGGCATTCCTTTTACCTCTACCATTAGACCTGACATTCCTTTGATTGCCTTGAGAGTGATTTTGGTCATCATCATGGTGTGAGTCCCTTTTATCAGGGCATTCCCTCGCATAGTGGCCCATTTTGTTGCAATTGTAACATCATCCTTTTCTTCCACCTTTCGGTCCGGCCTTTCCTTTGGATTTAGCCCCGGAATGGTTTCTTCTTTTAGCATGAGAAGAAAAGGCAAAGGGATTGCCTTTAAGTGCGGGCATTTCTTGCTCTTCCATCTTTGCTTCTTCTTGAATGCATCTTGCCATCAATTCCTCAAATCCAAGAATTACATTATTGTTGAGAAGAGTAGTCCTTAATATATACCATTCAGGTGGAAACCCTCCGAGAGTTGTGATAGTCATTTCCCTGTCAGGAACTACTTCCCCAACAAATAGGAGATCATTCTTGATCTCAGTGATCCTTAAGAAATATGCTTGCATACTCTCATCTTTGCCCTTCTTAATTTCCTTCAGCTTATTTCTAAGGAACAAAACTTGATTTGCATCATTAATTTTGAATAAACTCACCAGTCTATCGTAGATTTCCTTGGAGGTGTTCAGCGCGGAAACATAGGCCACCAGGCGCTTGTCGATAGAGTTCTGGATGATCTTCTTTGCTTTGACTTCTCCCCTAGTCCACTTGTTCTTTACAGCAGTGGATGCATTTGAAGGAGGCTCAACAATTCTGCCTCTCACATGGTCCAACACTTCCTGCTCTTCTAATGTCAGATCGAGAGACATCTTCCATCCATGATAGTCAGACTTCTCACGGAGTTTGTCTTCAGTGGGGAAGTCTGCTAAGGACCCCATGACTTCTTTAAGATTGCTTCAACAACCTTCGATGATTGCTCTAGCTCTTGCTCTTGCTTGGGCTTTGTCTTCGCCTCAGCTCTGATACCATGTTAAATTATGTTATGTTCTATGATTAGAGCAGTTTTAAAGTGCAAATAGAACATTAAACAATCGACAGAAAACAAGCCAAGACAAGCGACACAAGATGTGGTAGCTAGCAAGGGACAAACCCCAATGCGGGAAAACCCTTTGATCAATTCTTCTTTAATCTTCAATAGTTTAGCAGAGAGAAATAGTACAATTCAGAATTCTGTAATTTTATAATAGCAGTAGCAAACCCTAAATTAGCAAAGTCAAACATGATCAAAACAACCCCGGATTGACTTCTAGTCAATTTGAAGAACTCGATCTTCAACAGCTATCTTCAGCAGCCCAAAACAGTCCATAATAATCAGTCAAAATAGCAATCAAAAGTTTAGCAATCTACAGTCAGCCCTAACCAGTCAACATTGGTCAACGCAACCCCTAAAAAGTCAGTGCATGCCTTCCATTGGTCAACGCTCCATAAAACAACCCAACATTTCATCAACGTAGCCCTAGAAATGTCAACGCTGCCCAGAAAGTCAATGCTGCCCTAATTTAGTCAACGCTGCCCAGAAAGTCAATGCTGTCCTAATTTAGTCAACGCTGCCCTAATTCGTCCTTCTTGCTTGCCCAATAAGATGAGGAGATAGAAGATGAGTTGAGATGAGATGAGTTGATAATGAATCAATCTCACTTGTACTTAAATGATTTGTTGGGCATGTGTGCCACACATTTAGCTGCTGGTCAGCCTTGATAGTTTGTCAAGTAAATACAAATAAATTCATATCTCCATAAATACTTGTCGGAATCCGATGATCTTTAGATCAATCCTACACCTCTCGACAAGAGGAATCTGCCATAAATAAGGTGACCCACATGGAGTTTGGCCCTTAATTCATTCTTGAGACTTGCCATTTCACCAATATTCTTGATAGTGAATAATTTAGATAGAGCCTCATACATTTCTTGAACAGAGTCTATGTTGGATATGTATGGAATGGGTTGTCCTTTACTCCATCCACTATTAGGTTCATAGCCAATATTTATGTTTCTCTTAAATTTGCTTTCTCTACTTCATCTGTAGGCTTCTTGATTTTTTCCTAGAACCAAATTCAAAACTTTGTTCTTTTCAAGGATAAGGTCTATCCTCTTTTTCCAAGCCCTGTAGTTGGAGGCTCCTTCTAGTTTTTTTTCTCCCTTCATTGAGTTCGACATAGTTCTTGTAGATAGTAGGCCTATCTCCTTATATGATCTCTTTAATGACCTTCCTTCAATCACATTTTCTTCAATACATCTCCAGACTGCCTTTTTCTTCCTTCTTCACCTTAGCTCTGATACCATGATGGAAAATCGGAAAGGCAAAAATATTTTCTCTTATTGATAATTACTTGTGATTTTCTTAAGTTATTACTCTTTCTTATGTTCTTTTTATCTTAGTTCATCAAGCAATTACCACAAACAAAACATGAGGATCGAGGACACTAGATGTAGACGCACAACCAGGGCAAAACCCCTATATAGGGGAAAACCCAGTCAAAAACACTCTCTTCAGTAATTCAAATTAGATAGACGGAGACCAAGACCCTAGACTAACAAACCTTCCTCCTCCACCAAGTCAGCCCTTAAACTATTCTTTCAACCTTCAAAGATCAACTGCAACGATACTGCATCAACCCTGCTTCAATACTACATCAAGGCGGGATTTCAACCCTACTACATCAGAATTTTCACCCAGCTTCAAGACTGCAATTTTAGCCTTCCAACAGCTTCATTTTTTTCGCACATGTGAGACAAGAGAGGGAGAATTTCAACTTCCTTAGCAAAATAATGACCTCCTTCTCCTTCGCTAGCCCTTTCCTTCTTCCTTCTTGAATTTCACACTTTTGTTGCTTCCAGCTACTCCAATTCGAACTTGTGTGGGATCTCCTTCAAATAAGTCGAGTTATTGCTTATATCAGCAGGAGAACGAGTATGTTCTTAGAGGGATAGATTTCTTTGTATTTGATTCAATTGCTCAAAATAAATAAAACCACATCAAGGAGAGTGTCTTCCTAGTTGGGTTTTCCAAGAAAAATAATTGTGTTTAGTTGTGTGTCACTAAATTTTTATCTCTGATTATTTCATTGCTCAAGTGTGTTGAGAAAATTTGTGTCTTGGTGAAAATAATTTTTTGTTTAAGTTTGTAGTAAAACAGTGCGAAACACGCATATGGATTTCCAAATGAATTCAATGAATTGATTGAGCAACAATACTCAATAATAATACAGAGATATTTACAAAGATAGAAACATCAAGTTTCTATGTAAAGAATCAGTTTCATCTAAGAAACTGCTAAAGGAAGAAAATTAGCAACAGCTAAAAGGATGAGCATTAAACTAAAATAGTATTATTCTAATACCCTCCCTTAATGCTCAATCTATTTACAACACCAATAGACCCCCTGAATTTTACAAACTTATCAGGACCAAGAGGCTTGGTGAAGATGTCTGCGGGCTGCTCTGTTGTGGGAACATATCTCAATTGAACGGGTCCGTCTTCAACAAGCTGTCGAATGTAGTGGCAATGAGTTTCCACATGTTTTGTTCGTTCATGAAAGATGGGATTTTTGGCAAGTTTGAGCACTCCCTGATTATCACAAAACAAGGAAGTAGGACCTGTCTGGGAAACATGCATATCTGCAAGCATACGTCGAAACCAAACTGCCTCACAGGATGCCTTAACTGCTCCCCGATACTCTGCTTCTGTTGAGGAGAGAGCCACAGCTTGCTGCTTCTTACTAGTCCAGGTGACAGCACCAGATCCTAGACTAAACACATATCCAGCTGTAGATTTACGATCATCAACCGAACCGGCCCAGTCAGAATCTGTGTAACCACTGAGTATAGGATCGGAACTGCGAGTGTATAGGAGTCCATAATCAGAAGTGCCACGCACATATCGTAGCACACACTTTACTGCTATCCAATGATCAACTTTAGGAGCTGACATGAAGCGGGAAATGTAGCTCACTGCAAAACTGATGTCCGGTCTGGTGGCAGTAAGGTAGATGAGACTGCCCACTAATTGCCTGAATAAAGTTTCATCCACAGGGAGAGAGGATGAATGAGCTGAAAGTTTGAGCCCTGGTTCCATAGGAGTCGTGGCTGGTTTGCAATCCTCCATTCTGAACCTGTCCACAAGATTTTTGGCATACTTGGACTGAGAGAGAAAGATGTGATTCTCAGTCTGCCAAACTTCAACCCCCAGACAGTAGTGAAGAAGTCCCAAGTCTGTCATATCAAATGCTCTGCATAAGTCTTGTTTGATCCCATGGATCAAATGTGCAGAGCTGCCAGTAATGACAAGGTCATCTACATAGACAACCACAAACAAGATATCATCACCAGTATGCTTGATATACAGATTTGTATCAGATGGGCTCCGCTGAAAGCCATGATCTGTCAGGTACTAATCAATTTTCATGTACCAAGCCCAAGGAGCTTGTTTCAATCCATAGAGAGCTTTAGCTAATCTACACACTTTTTGTTCTTGACCGGCAATCTTAAATCCTGGAGGCTGTGTCATGTAGACTTCTTCCTGTAAG